>JAFFST010050923.1:42808-61846 GCA_022414735.1 Noturus placidus | reverse complement strand
GTATTAACTTAAGGGGGCTGAATAATTTTGCACGCCCAATTTTTCAGTTTTTTATTTGTTGAAAAAGTTTGAAATATCCAATAAATTTCGTTCCACTTCATGATTGTGTCCCACCTGTTGTTGATTCTTCACAAAAAATTACAGTTTTATATCTTTATGTTTGAGGCCTGAAATGTAGCAAAAGGTCGAACAGTTCAAGGGGGCCGAATACTTTCGCAAGGCACTGTGTGTATATATATATATCTGAAAACTAACACACAGCAAATGTGACTGGTGTTTTGGAGGTGGGGGTGATTAGTTTCCCAAAATCCCACCCCATATCCATCTCACCATAATCTCCATCCCATCCATCGATTTTCTGTACCGCTTATCCTACACAGGCCCGCAAGGAGCCTGGAGCCTATCCCAGGAAACTCAGGGCACAAGGTGGGGGACACCCTGGACAGGCACAATCACACATACACTCATAGACTACAGACAATTTAGAGATGTCAATCAGCCTACAATGCATGTTTTTGGACTGAAGGAGGAAACCCCAGAACCCCGAGGAAACCCCATGCTCTCCATCACCATAATGTAACGGTCTTCTGTCGAGCCACACATGATTTAATGGACCTGCCTGATCCATGCTGATGCTTTACCTCTGGATGGAGCATTTATCAACTGGAGGTTACAGCCTGGAAATTGCTGAGGACGGTACCGCTTGAAGAAATGGTTTTGGACCTCAATTCTACATGGACATTTCCACAGCAGTTGCTGGGACTATGGTTACTACTATTGTCTTGGGACTGCAATTACCACATGCAGTTTTGCACTCAAGTCTCCTTTAGTGAACAGTGGACTAGTTCAACAAACAGACTTCATATAAAAACCACAAAGAACTTCCTTTTACGTTCACACTATCCGTCATTACCCAGATGAGGAAGGGTTCCCTTCTGAGTCTGGTTCCTCTCAAGGTCTCTTCCTCACATCATCTTAGGGAGTTTTTCCTCACCACCGTCCCCATCGGCTTGCTCAATAGGGATAAATTCACACACTTAAAATCTGTATCCTGTGTTTAAATGTTTCTGTTAAGCTGCCCTGAGACAATGTCCATTGTTAAAAGCACTATACAAATAAAATTTAATTGTTTTTAATAAAAGAAAATAGCGAATCAATATATTGACAGTATACAGGGGTGGGGGGATAACTAGGGGTGTAAGGAGAGTACTCACCAGAATGCCATACTGTCCCCATCTGAACGTGTTGGCGGATTTAGCTGGACCCTGGATGTCCCGCAGCTTCTTCATCTCCTTCTTGGCCTTTTTTAAATTTGGGACCTTATTGAAGAACTTGAGTTTGGGCCTCTCTTGTAAAACCACATCTGTAAAAAAGACAGCGGAAACAAAGAAATAAGATTTTAATCAAACAGCCACCGAGTTAAAGGTGCTTGAGATAACGTAGTGTCTTCATGTCACACATGGAAGTGAACTCTCCATGCTTCAACTCCATACTTGCACTTCTCAGCAAATCATGTGACATATAGAAATCAGCCCGAGAAACCGTTTATTATTAATGAGTCTTTATTGGTCACATACACAGTAGAGTACAGTGAAATTGTTTTCTTCGCATACCCCAGCCTGTCAGGAAGCTGGGGTCAGAGTGCAGGGACAGCCACGATACAGCGCCCCCTGGAGCAGAGAGGGTTCAGGGCTTTGCTCAAGGGCCCAACAGTGACATCTTGGCAGTACTGAGGCTTGAACCCCCGACCTTCCGATCATTAACCCAGAGCCGTAACCGCCTTAACCACTGCTGAATACATTATTCCAAATTTATTCAGCAGATACAAAGATCAGTTAGTTTCAAACCAATTCTCTAATCACAGTGCAGGTAAGAATTCAATAATTATTGTGATGTGTATAGAGGTCTTACTGCTGTAATCTGGGGGAACATCATACGTCTTCAACCCAGCTGAGAGCACTTTTAAGGCATGCTGCTGCAGGACACCTGAATGTGGGAAAGTAGACAAAAATCTGCCTTATAAAACATTTTGGCTGCTTGACTTTATAATATAATATCCGAACAGGAATAAGCCTGGTTGAAACACACAGATGAACGCTTTCGAAACGTCTAGAACACATGCTGTTGTATTCATTTACCTTGAGCGTCCAGACTTCTGCACGTCAGCCCTACAAACACACTCCTAAACACCGAAAACATGATCGATTACAATCTTACAAATATCTATCTAATACATGAATATTCATCTTCTAAGAGTTACACAGCTGTCGTTTCTTATTAACACCTTCTGCATTCAACAAGGTCGCAGCCACATTTCTTATGCTGCATCCGGTGCAGCGTTCAAATACGACCGCTGACAACCAGGACTGTGGAACAAGAGTTCCACTTACATAAGACTGATTGTTTTGGGTGGGTTTTCATCAGTATTCTCAAATCATACAACATGGTTGTCTGATATTAACTACACAAACGAGTCTTCGTTATCTGTAGCCAGATATTAAACGTGATTTACTCGTGATGCAGGACGTCCATAAAGCATATCTTTGAGGGGGGGAATGAAGAGGCCCTTGCCGAGATGAACATTGTTCATAAGAAGGATTTCTGTCGGACTGAACCCTAAGTCACGATTAGAAATACAAGTTTCAGTCATTTATGATAAAAAAAAAAGTTGATAAATCATTAACATTCAAGTCCAAAAGTTTATATTCAGCCTCCAGATTAAGGTGAAATAAGTGCTTGCCATGTTAAACACCTGATTTCAATTAGCAAGACTACAAAAGAATCAGGTGTGTTTGAAAACACGACTAAGGGAAGCTAACTACCCCCATTTATTGTCTCTTACTTCCTAGAATATTATAACCCAAAGTGATTTTGTATGCTATTTGATCCACATACTGCTCGGGTTATAAAGATGGAGTGTTCTGAAGTAAGCAGTAAGACTCCATCAGACTTCCTATACTCCTTCACTGAGGATGGACGACTCTGCCATATAGACACACTGAAACCATACAAGTTCTCGTTCCAGCTCAAGGACGTCCAAGCGACTATGAGGGAACACACATCTCTTTGTTGCTACATCTCCCAACATGTTTACAGCCTCCTTGAAAAAAAGTATAACCTGATCAAGGTGTACATGGACAAAGGGAGCCAATCTGAGTTCCATCCTCCTGGTTTTGTCTACATGAGCCCAGGGGCTTTGGAACATCCTGGTACGTTGATGGTCCTGATCCAGGATAAAGGCACTATAAGGTGTGGTGTGTGGAGTTGGAGAGCTGTAGCCAACGAAGGCCTAGAGAGAGGGAGTCAGATCCCATATGTTCGCTGGGCTTTGGGGGAGTCCTGTGCTGTTTTGTTGATGAACCCAAACGAAGGAGTAATGGCACCAGAGGAGCATGTGCAACAAGTGTGGGATCAGTTGCTGCTGAACAGCACTGCAGAGCAAATTACAGTAGTGGCACATGGTTATGGAGGCTTAGCTTTTGTTCAACTCCTGTGCTGCCGGTTGGAAGAGATCCAACAGCGGAAGTGTGCTGTGGCCTTCATCGATTCTTCGCACAGCCTGTGGCATCAGCCACTTGGAACTTCAGGACGTGACTGGATAAAGGTACACTCCAGTTCATGGGTACTGAGCAGCGAGCCAAAGAATCGGCTTGTGGGGTATCTCAAGGCAGGGTGCAGGATGATGTCAGCAGGGACACAGTGCCACGAGACAGCACCTGCTGCATGTATGGATTCAGTATTTCGTTTCATTGCCAAACTGATGAAGCCCGCAGTTGTACCAACGCCGTTCTGCATTGTTACTAGAAGCAGGAGCCTCGGAGTGAGAACGCCGTGTGGCATAACTGACCGAAACAAACAATAATGCATCCTGAATGAGCATCATTACAATAGTAAATGCAGTGTATAATGTTTGGCTTATTAAACAACTTCATGTACAGAATACAGACAATGTGTTTTATAACTCACTCAATTTTATTTTTTAATGGATTTTAAAAACATTTTTTTACAAGTATACAAACACAAATTCATTACATTCATTTAAAAAAAAAAAGCAAAATGGTAACATGTCATTTCATACATATAAAAACCAGTAATGTAGGAATGAGAGCATCTGTTTTCAAAAACTAATCTAAAAGGCATTTCCTTAGGAAATATCTAAATTGTTGACATTTATTTGCTTTACAAATACAAGCAAACCCCTCAAAACCGTACTTTCGTCTTCATATCCTTTGTAATTTAACCCACACTTTGCAAACCAAACCTCCAAATTTGGGGTTAAACAATTCACCGCTAAATCCCATGGTAGAGCAGATCATATTTAGGAATATTTCGTGGATCAATAGGACTCCGCACAATCAATTTTCCTCTCATGGCACCACGATAGATCACCTCAATGAGATCAATGAAGTCTTGCTTGGTTTTAAAGCATCCGACAAACTTGGTATGATCTGGAGACCTGCAGGAAGAAGATGTACAGAAGCTCAAGAACACAAATATATACTCTGTAGGTACTTTCTCAGGTGCACGTTTCCCGTATCTACACTTGTTGGTTGTTTTTTTAATTTTCCTGACAAACCTAGCACATACATTCCCCTCTAAAACTATTGAAACAGCAAGGCCAATTCATTTGTTTGTGCTACACACCAAGAACATTTGTGTTTGCGATCAAAAGATGGATATGAGATGAGAGTTTAGGATTTACGCTTTTATTTCCTGGTATTTACATCAAGATGTGTTAAACAACAAAATATGGAAGCTTTTGTATCAGACCACCCAACTTTTAGGTGAGCAAAAGTATAATAAAAAAATAAGTAAATAACACTTAATATTTGGTTGCAAATCCCTTGCTTGCAATAACTGCTTCAAGCCTGTGACTCAATGACATCACCAAATGTTTGGCCTCCTTTTTTGTGATGCTTTCCTAGGATTTTACCAAATGTTGCTAAAATTAGGTTAAGGTCTGGTGATTGACTTGGCCAGTCTAAAACCTTCCACTTTATCCCCTGATGAAGTCCTTTGTTAAGTTGGCAGTGTGTTTTGGGTCATTTTCTTGCTGCATGACCAAGTTCCTCAGATTAATTTGGATGCATTTCTCTGTAAGACAAAATATACCTGTAAACTTCTGCATTAATTCTGCTGCAACCATCATGAGTTTCATCATCAATAATGATTAGTGATCCTGTTCCAGAAGCAGCCATGCCAGTGCAAGCTATGACACTACCTCCACCATGTTTTGGATCATGAGCAGATCCTTTGTTTCTCCACACTTTGGCCTTTCCATCAATTTGATAGAAGTTAATCTCGGTTCCAGAACTTTTGAGACTCATCTCTGTAGTTCTTTGCAAATTCCAATCTGGCTTTCTGATTTGTTCTGCTGATGACTGGTTTTGCATCTCGTAGTATGGCCTCAATATTTCTGCTCTTGAAGTCTTCTTCCAAAGATGGATTTTGATACCTTCACCCCTGTCCTATGGAGATTGTTAGTAATGTCACAGACTGTTGTTTTTGGGTTTTTCCTTCACAGCTCTCAAAATGTAGTGTTCCCATTTTACATGTTATAGTTCAAAATTCGATTAACATCCCGCGTCATTACATCACCACGCCGTCCAACGTCCCTCCAGAATCTCACGTTTCAACATACAGTTCTTCTTCGTTATGGGACCATATACAGTTTTGGGTGTTTGTATTAAAATTTTTATGAAGGCTTTAAGTGCAGTTAATTATTTGTCATGCTGTACGTGCTAATAGACGACTGCTTGAAGCCTTGGGTCTGTCCCAAATCGCGTACTTACCATCTATATAGTAGCCGAGATACGTGTATTTTCCGCCACTACAGACCTATAGTAGGAAAGTATGCGGTTTGGGATGCAGCCAAACTCTCTTGTTCGCCGTAAAACTGCTGTGTGTGTGTGTGTGTGTGTGTGTGTGTGTGTGTGTGTGTATGTGTGTGTGTGTGTGTGTGTGTGAGAGAGAGATAGTGTCCTGTCGCAAAACACGGTGAAAACTCTCACAGGACATTCAAAATGTGATTAAGGTGTTTACATGTCTGTAATACACGTCCATAATGCGTCTAAAACAGGAGTACTCCACCTGTCTTAATTCGATTAGAGCTTAATTAGATTATGACCTTAATTAGATTAAGGTAAGTAAAAATTGCTGTTTACATGGTAGTTTCTTAATCAAGGTATGGTCTTAATCGGATTAAGAGTGGATTATTGTTGTCCATGTAAACGCACTGAATGTTGTACTCACCCATAATCAACCTTCATGTGCTGCCCGTTGAAGAAGAAGACAGTTGAAGGAATATAACTGATGTCAAAGTACCGGGTATAAACTGGCACTTTATCCACATCCACAAGATAGATAGAGGTCATATTACTCAGGTCGTGGGAGGTTTTTGACAGCTGCCATGAAAAAGAGAAGCTAAATTATTTGTCCAGCAGGACCCAGGCTGGCTCTGCACTGTCAGAAAATAAAAACACAAGACAACTAGATTATTAGCACGACTTACAATCTCGTCCAACTGCATGCAGACAGAGTCTTCATCTCGTCCGAAGCGCAACACCAGCACTTTCTCCGCGACTGTTTTAATGACTTCATCCACATGCTTTTTACACGACAAGTTAGACAGAAACAAGCTCATACTTCCACAAGTGTTTACACAGCAAACCGAGAACGCTTCCTCTTCATTACGTCTTCCTTCTAGCGCTCTGATTGGCTAACAGTCCAATCGAACTTGAACAACCAGCCAATCATACCACGGAAGGCGGGATTTATTTTTTTCTTTAATCTCGGTCCTGTCTCAAAATGGCCCCCTAAGCACTACTGTCCTGCTCCGAATCTGCACTTTAGTGACGTAGACAAAGCGGAATCGGATAATGAATGAGTTCTCGAGTCCTCGCAGCTGCGGTGTTTGGAACACAGCCCAATGCAGACGGAACGGAAATCTTCAACACAGCACCACTGAATGTTGTCCGGGTAGAAACAAGGTGCGTAAATATACTTAAAATAAATAAATTAATAAAGAACGATGTTTTGGTAAAGATATTAATTCCACACCCGTGTGACGCCTCAAACGTTTAGTAATTTCACAGCTTGAGATTTGTGGTGTGCGGAAAATGATTACATTTTAGGTCGAGTGTATGTTTGTTTCACTACGACTGAAATTATTGATGCACTGATAATCAACGTGACTTAAGACAGAGGAGCGAGCAGAGCAACGGCAGGAACGTGCGTAAAGTCTTCTATAGTTGGTGTTAGAGCATGTCTTGGTACATTTCTGTCACTGAGTTAGCAGGTTAATAAGCTAACCTTAGCTGTTTTTCTGGCATCTTTGACCTTGTTGTAAGTTTCCAGTCCATGATGTTTGTCAAGGTTCCTATTGTGGCCTTGCTGAGGAGGTTTCTCCCTCCAGTTTCCACACTTGTGAAATATCATGCTACTAATCCGTCCTCATCCTGCTCAGCTCTTACCACAAGCCGATCCCTGAGTACTGGCTGCACTTTGAAAACAGATGCTCCTCAGCTTAAACCTGAGCTTGACTTGGATATATGGAAATCAGTGATGAGATCCCAGGCATCGCAAGATGAGACTCCTAAGGACAGAGAAGAAGAAACCACTGCTGCTGAGAAAGAAGTCTCTCCAATAGAGGCGAGCCGTACACTGGTGGACATGTGGCGGCAGGCTGGAAAACAAGTCCCTGACAACATTACAGATGAACAACTGGAGACGCTTGCAGAACTCGCCACAAAGTCCTCCAAGAGGAAGTACCTCAAGTACCTGGCTATTAAAGAGGGTCATAAGAAGGCCAACAGAGAGAAAAAGGAAAAAAAGAGGGCCGAGAGGTTGGTGGACATAAAAGAGGAGACAGGATGGGCCGACAGGGTGGAAGATCCGGAAGAGGAAGGGGAAGGAGAACCCAAGTTGAGAAACACGTATCTGATGCAATTCTGGACTCGTTCAATAGACAGAGCATTGGGCTGGAGAGCGGCACAGGCCATGCTGTACGGCCAGCCACTTGTCTATGACATGAGCTATGACCAGCACATGACGAGGCGTGAGATGGAGAACACGATCTCCCAGCTCATGGAGACTGAAGGCTGGAACCGTCGCTCAGTAGAGCCCTTCCATTTGCACTTCTGCAACCTGCAGCCAGACAGTGCTTACCATCAGGAGCTCCTCAAACGCTACGGCCAAGAGACCTGGGATCGTCTTTCAATCACTGCTACCAGCCAGCGCCACATAGACATGTTTCCCCAGGAGGACCTCGTCTACCTGACCGCCGATTCTCCCAACGTGCTCCACACCTTCGACCACAGCAAGGTGTACGTCATCGGGGCCATGGTGGACCGATCCATCCAGTCCGGTGTTTCTCTGGCCAACGCCAAGCGCTCCAAGCTATCCACGGCTCGACTGCCTCTGGACGAGTACCTGCACTGGGAAACCGGGGCCAAGAACCTGACACTGGACCAGATGATCCGCATCCTGATGACGGCCAAGGAGACGGGCAGCTGGGAGAAAGCTCTGGAGTTCGTGCCCAAGAGAAAGCACGATGGCTTCCATCAGCAAAGAAGTAAAGACAGCGTTCAAAGACCAGAGAAGTCAACGGGGGCATTCAGAGGGAACGCAGAGGGAGAACAAAGGCAAATATTTGTGAGTAAACAGAGACAGAAAAACCTGACTAGAAGCGATGTTACACCCAAACCGACGTTCGGAGCAGAAAACATATCCGGACAGAGCAGACTGCGGATTGCACTGAAAAGCAAACTAGAGGAACGCAGTAAAGTGGCGAGTAAAAGAAACTGGTGGGAAGAAGAGTAGCCTTATAACACTGGTGATATCCCCCACACAAAGGAACTCACTTGTCTACTGATTTGGATGTGTGACAAATAAACGGTTTAATTATTGCTGCTGTTGTTGTGGTTCAGTTCATGATGTCCAAATCAACAAAATGCTATTCATATTACATGGAACTTTGCCTTGGATGCAATAGACTTCTGCTACTAAACACTGCTCTGTACGGAAACGTCGACGACGTGACTTTCTGTAGAACAAGACCTTAATCAAAAATCTTAATGTTATACTGTATAATCTCATACAGGATATTCAAGTGGCATGCACAGTTGTGCTCAAAAGTTTGTATACCCCTTGTAGAATCTGCTAAATCTTAATACTGTTAACAAAATAATAATTATAATTAATTATTTATCAATTTTGTATAGCGCTTTTTTACAATGGTACATTGTCTCAAAGCAGTTTTACAGAAATATCATTTTTTTTTTTTTTACATTTTTACATTTACAAGCGACTTACAAATGAGACACACTCACACACCAATGGTAGCAGAGCTGCCATGCAAGGTGCTAGCTTGCCATCGGGGGCAACTTAGGGTTCAGTGTCTTGCCCAAGGACACTTCGGCATGGGATCACCCGGGCCGGGATTCGAACCGCCAACCCCACGGTTAGTGGATTAGTGGACAACCCGCTCTACCGACTGAGCCACAGCCGCCCCAAAATAAGACTGATGATTAAAAATCCCATCTTGTTGTTTTAGTTCTGTCCTGAATAAACTATTTCACATAACAGATGTTTGCAGTTTACATATAGTCCCCAAGACAAGATAATAGCTGAATTTATAATAATGACCCCATTCAAAAGTTTACACACCCTTGATTCTTAGTACTGTATGTATGATCAGTGACTGTGTTTATGTTTTGTGAGAGTTGTTCACGAGTCCCTTGTTTGTCCTGAGCAGTTAAACCGCCCACTGTTCTTCAGAAAAATCTTCCAGGTCCTGCACATTCTTTACTTCTCCTGCATTATTACTTCTGCATATTTGAGCCCTTTCCAGCAGAGACTATATGATGTTCAGATCCATCTTTTCACACTGAGGATGACTGAGGAACTCGTACACGACTATTACAAAAGGTGCAAACATTCACTGATGCTCAAGAAGACAACACCATACATTAAGAGTTAGGGGGGTGTAAACTTTTGAACAGGATGATCGATGTAAATGTCTCCCAGAAGACAAAATACTAACCACTTTTGAACTGGGTAATTTTGATAAATTCAGCTATTATCTTGTCTTGTGGACTATATGTAAAGATCTGTTATGTTTATTCAGGACAGAACTAAATAAACAACATGGGATTTTTATCATCCCTCTTATTTTGTTAACAGTATTAAGATTTAACAGCAAGGAGTATACAAACTTTTGGGTACAATCGTATATTCCATATATTCCTTATAATGTCCCTCCAGGGCGTGCAGAACAATTTCACGAGATTGTGATTTTTGCCAATTCGAGTAGTTTTCCATAAAAAATAAAAGCTCCAAAAAACAAATTGCATCACACATTTCGGGGAAAACCCCGCTGCGAAATCGAACGTTTTTGGCCACAATGATCAGACAATAAAACTCTGAAATCCTGCACGGACTGCTTGTAATTCCCAGATGTTAAATGAAATATCAAATGAATGAAAAGCTTGGACACGGTTTTTTTTTTTCTTCCTCCTCAATAGCCAGCATTTAATTGGTGCAAAATTCTGACAGGATAATCGTAACCAACTCTCACACGGTGTGGCGGTCATTTCACACGACGAAAAAAAAAACATAGACGTGTTTCAGACATTTTACAAAACAGATTGAGTTCAGTGGAAATGAAATGACTTACACAATCACACCCATGTTCATTATAGCAGGTTCAACACCATTATCCACCGCTTCCACAAATATTCATCGAGTCCCAATACTGCTGTGGCTCAGGTGGAAGAGCGAGTTGGCGGTTCGATTCCCGGCCCGGATGACTCCACATGCCGAAGTGTCCTTGGGCAAGACACTGAACCCTAAGTTGCTCCCGATGGCAAGCTAGCACCTTGCATGCAGCTCTGCTACCATTGGTGTGTGTGTGAACGGGTGAATGAGACACAGTGTAAAGCGCTTTGGATAAAAGCGCTATATAAGTGCGCCATTTACCATTTAATGTAGCGTGTACAAATAAATAAGCACCGCTCGGCTTGTTCGCTTTCAGCTACAAAATTTCCTAACAGATGCAGATATGAAAGAATTCGACAACAAAAACACACACACTGCGTAATCAAGCAAAAACAGCAGGGAAATCATCACCTGGCATTTTTAAATGTCATGTATATATTAATAACTGTGCAAAGACAAGGCGACTCGCATGCTGTTCAGGACTGATCAACAAATCAACAGCTTCAGGTTACAGGGAAACAAAAACAACAACAATGTCCAATATAAAGGGGAAAACACAACGGTTCCTGATCATGCAGATTGTGTAGAGTCCAGCTGTACTCTCTCTTTGGTGTCCATAAAAAGACAACTCCACATGTTTTAACACGTGAAGTTATTTCTGTGGTTGCTGGGATTCAATACTGAGCCAACAGACGTTCATCAGCTTTGTTTTTTGGTTCAAATGAATGCAAGGAAATGATCAGGTCACAAAAGTGATCAGAATATCCAACAATGCGATACGGTGTCCTGTCCAAACTGTCCATCTTTAGTAAAAATACTAGGTTATAAAAAGTAAAAAGTGTCAGACCTATAGTTATATTTTACGTCTAGTGATATTACAGTACAGCGTTGTATTGTGTCTTCTGATACAGTCAAGGACAAACGTTTGCATCCCTAACGTATGGGGGGAAAAGGAAAATGTAGGAATTATAAGACATGTGTAGGAGAACCTGAAGAACCTGACAGATGGAAGAGATGGAAGGAAGGAAGTGTGATGGGGCTACAGCGAAGAGCCCAAAGCTGCTCGGAGGATACGAGGTTGAGGGCCCTGTGCTGTGTAGTGGGTAGAGGTGGCTCTGTGGTTAAAGGATCTGTGTTGCTGATCAGAAGCTCAGGAGTTTCAGCCCCTGCACTGCCAAGCTACCACTGCTGGGCCCTTGAGCAAGGCCCTTAACCCTCAACTGCTTAGATGTATATATGAGAAACGTCGCTCTGGGTAAGAGCGTCTGCAAGTTGGCGTGAATATGAAAGTGATTGGAGACACGTTTAAGACCAACGCGCAGATAAACACATTATTAAAGAATATTTACATTATTATTCCTGTTCAGAACGGAGATGCTGACTAACTTACTATACATGATGACCACTATCTGACCTGGGGTAATGTAACATCCTAACACAATACATTTTTGTCTCCTGAAGAGACATGCAGACCTTCCTGAGGGTATGCAAACTTTCACTCTCAACTGTATTAGTATCACAGATCTAGACTGAAAAAAAACTAAAACAAGATAACAAGAAAACAAAACAGGAAGTGTGACAGAAAGTGTCATTAAAGGGAAACCCCAGTGGGTTTTTTTTCTTTTTAAACCTAATCCCTGCATTATTACTACTGCATATTTGAGCCCTTTCCAGCAGAGACTATATGATGTCCAGATCCATCTTTTCACACTGAGGACAATTGAGGAACTCATATAGGACTATTACAAAAGGTCCAAACATTCACTGATGCTCAAGAAGACAACACCATACATTAAGAGCCAGGGGGGTGTAAACTTTTGAACAGGATGATCTGAACATAACTTTCCAAGTAATGAACACAGGAAACTCGGTGGCAAAACTTAGGAATAAGCAATAAGCTTCCTTTTCCCTAATCATGCTTTATGAATGCTCTGCTCAGGGAGTTTACATCCTGGCACAGATCTCCTGTGTGGGCGGGGCTTAATAGAGATTTACACTCATTGGCTAGGGAGGTTTGGATCGACAGCTCGAGGGTCCAGCTGAGGAAGAGGATTATGACTATGACGACGATGACGCTGCTTCGTGCCGCTCCTAAGAGCTCATCTAAAGAAATTTTTTTAATGTAAATAAATCATGCGAGACCAAAACCTCCAAAAAATTAAGAAAGTAATTTCCACTGCAAAGTAAAAAACAGAGAACCGCATCCAGGACGCTCTCCCAAAATTTACGCCACTGAAGCGTCTACTTCCTGGTCAGGGAGCAGTCAATCAGAAACTCACTAGCCAATGAGAGCAAATTGCTGTTAAACCCGCTCACTCGAGAGCTTCGTGCCAGAATGGCGAACATAAACGTAAAATTGAAAGACCGTGGTAGATTGTTGTTCCTCCTCCAGTCCAAAGACATGCACGGTAGTCTAAAATGTCCATAGTGTATGAGAATGTGTATGTGAGTGTTCCCTGTGATGGATTGGCACCCCATCCAGGGTGTCCCCCGCCTTGTCCCCCATGCTCCCTGGGATAGGCTCCAGGTTCCCCGTGACTCTGTAGGATAAGCGCTATAGGAAATGGATAGATGGAGGTTAGATTTTTGCGTTTCAGAGCGTTTTTCTTCTCACTCAGTGTATATTTCTATTCCTTTCCTGAAAAGTTACGTTCAATACTTTCGTCACAAATTGAATTTCATACAGATGCAGTAAATAGAGACTGGGTTTAAAAAAATAAATAAATCTTAAAAAAAAACAACACTGGTGTATTCCTTTAATGCGAGATTGTCTTAGAGCACGATCAGCTCGCCAGTGCAGCGCTCGCAGCAGTTAAAGGTGATGTTCTCATAGCGAGTGTACGGGTGGAAACGTCCGATGCTTTTCTTATTGGGAAGGAAAGGAGACGTGCTGGAGTCGCTAGTTCCCGAGTGGTCCGCGCTGTCCGGGCAGGATATGGGATCCAGAATCCTGAGTACCTAATTTGGGAAATATGGATAACAGATATAAGACAGCAATCGTGCCATCACCATCACTCCATATTCAGTTAAAAAATGCATAAGAAGAATGATATACAGACAACATCATACCTTTTCAGCCATCTTCTCAGCTGGTGTGTTGCAGAGCTCTGAAGCTGAGCCGCTCTTCACGCTCACGCCACTCTTGCTTATGTTTCCCAGCAGGTGTGAGTTGATGGCATCAGCCAGCTTGTGATTAGCCACAGCCAGTTCTCCGGTGCTGAGCGGCTGTGCGCTGGGGTAGTAGGTTTGCGGTCTACCCCACTGTAACGAAACTAGCAGCTGCTCCAGAGATCTGCCAAGCGCATAAATGTAAAGAGATCATCAGCACACAGAGAACGCTGATAACGACTGCGTTTACATGAACAACAATAATCCGATTTTAACCCGATTAAGACGATACTCTGAATAAGAAACTAGCATGTAAACAGAGATTTGATGACCTTAATCGGATTAAGGTCATACTCGAATTAAACACAAATGGAATTAAGACGTGTGGAGTATTCCTTTTTACTTGCATTATCGACGTGTATTACAGACATGTACACACCTTAATCACAATATTAACATCGTGTGGGAGTTTTCACCGCATTGTGACAGGACACGATCACACACGGCAGCGCTCAACCGTTCTACTCCAAACAAGAACGCACGGCTGTGTCTGATTAATTTATCAGTACATTGTCTCAAAGCAGCTTTTACAGAAATATCATTTTACATTTTACATTTACAAGCGACTTACTAATGAGACACACTCACACACCAATGGTAGCAGAGCTGCACGCAAGGTGCTAGCTTGCCATTGGGGACAACTTAGGGTTCAGTGTCTTGCCCAAGGACACTTCGGCATGGGATCACCCGGGCCGGGATTCGAACCGCCAACCCCACGGTTAGTGGATTAGTGGACAACCCGCTCTACCGACTGAGCCACAGCCGCCCCAAAAGTAGTCTGAAACCACGTGATTACCTACTATATAGTAGGAGAAATACATGTATCCCAGTAGGTAAGTACGTGGTTTGGGATACAGCCCACGGCTTCAAACAGTCGTCTATTAGCACGTACAGCACGACAAATAATTAACTGTACTTGAAGTTTTCGTAAAATTCAAATGAAACACCCGAAACTGTATACGGTACCACAACAAAGACAAACTGTATGTTTTGTATGTCATGTATGCAGTATAGCGAAACCCACGCCTTGCGCCTCTGCACTTTCCCTCAGGATGAATAAAATGAATAAATCCATCTATAATTCCTGATCATTATGCTGAAGAATATATTGTTGTACGTTTGCTCTCATACTATATGAAGTGCCTTGTACCGGATTGTATTGTAGACCCGTATACAGATTTAACCACACGGCTGGTCTGATTAGGTTTGTCCACATCTAGGTCTTACCTGTGTGTGTACATCATGTCTCGGGAGAACTCCTCTCTCTCACGCAGCAGGTCCTGAATGGCAGTTTGGGCCTCTCTGGTCTGTCGCAGGAGAGCAGCTCGGGCATTAGTCAACTCCTCAGCCATGACTCTAGATTCACACAGGGGCGACGGGATACGGTTAAGAATGTTGCAACACAGGTTGAAATATCAGTGTTCAATAAGATGAACACAAAAAGGTCTATGCAAGTTGCATCGCAAATTTTTTTTCAAAAGCCACAGAAGAATCAGGCGTTTTTGGCCACAACAATCACAAAGAAACTCCATGAGATCGTGTACACACTGAACCATGAACAGTGTCACAAAGCAGCTTTACAGAAATCTGGATATTCAGATCAGGGAGATCAGGGAGAGGTTCAGCCAGTGTTTCACACCAATATATTTGGTCCCATTTTATGTATTAATCCTGATTAATTCTGAGAAAAATAAACAAGTGTGGTTTGCTATTTGGTGATGGTCAGGGAGAGAGACAGAGAGAAAAATTAAGAAAAATAGAGAAAGTGAGTGAGAGAGAGAGAGGGAGAGAGCGAGAGCACTGCTGCAGAAGCCAGACGTGACCGCTTTGCATTCACACGCATCATGAATTCACACCGTTCCGTATCAGTTCAGTGTTTTCTGCTCTGCTGTACAGTCCTTCACACTGGGTGTGTATTCTGTACTCGCGCCCCACACAGCCCGGTCATTCAGCAAGATTGAACTGATCAATCTGATTCTAACTTCTAACTTTCACCGGGTTTGGATTTGAATCATTCTAGTGTGCACACGTTCCCCCTCTCAGTGCCTATTTATAACCCCAAAAAGTTCCTGTAAATCAATATCAATTATATCTTGTTGCAAATGCTAAGTGCCTAAAACGCTCTTGTTCTGGTTTTTACCGAAACATGCACCTATATTTAGAATTTCCCCTTCATTATGTTACGGTTGTCAGACCCGTGCGATTTCAGTTTGCCCCTCGCTCTGGGATGATCCTGATGATTAATCTCATACAAAATACAACCCGAGGCAGTGCTTACTACAGGCCGACTGATTTATCGGTAAAAACCTGCACCGATAGTGTTCCCTGGTTGCGTCCGTTATGAGAGCGTGTGAGAAGGGTCTGCTGTCATTATACAGCACAAGAGCGTCCTCTAGCGGCGAAACAAAAACTATCCGCTCACTAACTTTGTTGTGTTATTTGAAGTGTTTTTTGATTCATTTTGGACGTCTCTTATTTTTATTTGTTATTTACAGCACTGCATTTTGGTTCCATTTGGATGTACGTCTTTTATTTACTTTAATATCGATTAATAGTTCATTATTTATAGATTTATTTCATTTTTGAAAAAAGTTCAGTACATTTTCACGGTACAGACAATACTCTTTATTTTTGCAATGAAGTTCAGCAATATTTTACTTCGAGTGTCATGTTTTCATTCAGTAACAATTTTAAAAACTAAAAATTAATCGGTTATCGGCAGGCAGGTCCCGCCCTACTCAGTTATCGGAATCGGTACAATCCACTATCGGTCTTCCTCTAATGCTTATTGATATGAGACAAATCTTTGATTAACCTGGATAAGAAGCTTTTGTTCAGAGCTTAGGATACGCAGCCAACAAGTACTCAGCCTATGTGTGTACTTTACAAGAGCTTCCTGTGTGATTTGGTTATTTGACCGTGTCAGTGTCTGTAAAATCACTCTAGAATAAAACGATCCTTCTCTAGGAGCAGGTCTGCCCAGAGCGTTAGTATGTGTTAACATATACATTTGGGAACTGTGCTTTGGTTTGGATTATGTTCATGGTCCTCCAGACGCGAAATTTGGATGTCTTTCTATCTGAGTGCTAGTTATGTATACGCTGATTGTTATTCGCCCACTTATCAGGGCAATTCCCTTTATCAGCTCAATAAACCAGCTTTCTTATAATATGAAATTCATTGTCTAGATGGCATTGAAAGACTGACCTGCTGGCGAGGAATTTGCTCCTCCACACGTCACACTGAATGCTCATGCGCTCCAGCTGCTCGGCCGTATGCGCCAGGTTGCGGCCCAAAACCTCGTTCTCCAGAATGAGCTGGTTCTTCTCCCTCGACATTCGCGCGAAGTGATACTGCAAGTCGTCGCCTACTGAGGCCACAAGGAGTTTCTTTAGCTCCCTGTTTACCTGCACAGGAAACAAAGGTGAGAAAGGCGCTGGATCATTTGGTTTCAAAAGAAAAATGGGTTTGGTGCTGGTTTAAAATAACACGATAATAAATCCAGTTTCTAAATAGGTTGAACGGAAGTGATTTCAGCATGGAGTAAAATCATTGCGATTACATGAGAGCTATGCATGAACGTCTCTGAATAAAAGCAACGGGGAGGGGGGTCGCACCTCGGTCTGAACACGCAGCTGGTTTGAAAGCCCCTCTTTGTCCTGCAGCAGCCTGCGCTCGGAATTCTGCAGCTTCTCCACAAGGCTCTTATAGTCCTGTGGCTCTGAGCAAAGGGATGGGGGACAATCCTCACCATGGTGGGGAGACCCTGATCCTCTTTCGTCCGTCTTGCTGTCAGTGTGGGCAGCGGCTCGGGTGCTCCGGATGATGGCGGCACGTGGTACGATGATGCGCACGACCTCCACCTCGGTGCAAGAGTCCCTGCTCACTTTTCCCAGATGAAGGACACCAGGGGACTCGAGCGCAGTCCTGGGACACTGTCGAGGTAGAGATACCTTTAGAGGCAGAGTCTCCACTGACATCTCCGGGCTCGGCGCAGGTTTGGCCGTCTCCATGCCATCACCAAGGCCACGGACGAAAACGACAGAGGGGTCTAAGAGAAGGGCAAAATCATGGATCTGAGAAATCTGATTTTCACCATCTGATTTCTGTAAATAACATGTAAATATCACTTACCTTTCATGATGTCAGCAGACATGGCTGGAGAAGATCCTTAAAGCAGCAGCAGGTTGAAATGTATGGTGAAGAACTGAGAACCTAAATACATGATGGTATAGTAGAATTATTATTTATGTATGAAAACATAGAGGTAGTTATGTAAACACCAGATACTCGCTACTTGACTTTTTAGGTGCAGATCTAATTATTGGATCACTGATGCCCAATTAGTATTATTATTATTATTATTATTATTAATATTATTAATAATATAATAATAATACCTTTACTTAAATAACAAAACTACACAGAGTATGCAATATTCCCAAAGAAACATTCTGAGCTGCCTACACATAATATCACTTTAATGACACATGCCTAGAAAATGAATACATATTTGGGGGAGAAAGTATGGGGAGAAAGTATGCCATAATTGAAGCAGCATGCATTACTTTACTTTTGCATTTCTGTTTTGATACACTCTTATTAGGCAAATGTAATGTAACAGTGAACAGTATGGGAGACGGTGTGTGCCAGTTTGAATTGAAGTACCCTTGAGGACTTGTAAGGGAGGTATTTTCACTTTATATGCAGCACCAAAGTGCACACTCGAAGGTAGATATATGATTTAGGGCACCATATTATATGCAGCAATAACCTCATCCTAGCCGATAATGCTTAAAAACCTAGTCCCGACCTCAGAAACACTAAAATGTATACTTTGCTGTTTCTTATGTATTCTTTTTTTTCCATAACATTTTTTTTATTGACTCTCATACACTTTTCAGAGTACAACAAAATATATCAATTCAGAATCAACAGTTTTTACTCCGATAACAGCCCCTCCCACCCAGGAAAGTTTACATTTGATTAATTTACTTATGATTCATGTGCATGTGATTTAATTACATATGATTCATTTTCATAAATCTATACAGAATCAAACTTTTAACCCCAGTTAACCCCAAGGCAAGATTTATATATGATTCATTTATATGTAATTTTACATGTGGTTCATTTACACATGATTCATTTTCA
>JAFFST010050923.1:34771-42753 GCA_022414735.1 Noturus placidus | reverse complement strand
TGATGGCTACACTAACTATTACTGGTTATATATATTACTACTAACCATCTAATAAAGTAAACCATAGGGATATAAATAGTCAATTAGAGCCAGAGTGATTTTCCCCTCCCCCCAACCATCCCCCAAACACACAAACACCCAAAGTCTCCATAACCTAAAGGAGACAGCAGTGTATCCCTCTACAAATAAAGTTGTCCACACTGAGACAACCACTCGGAAAGAACGCTGAACTAACCAACCCTTACCAAAACTAAACATTTCAGTAAGAGAAATCCCCTACTGACTTCAATTCTGATACATGCCGCTGTGCATGTGATACACTTCATCCTGATATCAAGACTTTCACATATTCTCCTGCTTCCTCTGCTGAAATAAAGTCCTTCTGGACACCGTTATATGTAATGCGAAGCCGAGCTGGGTGAAGTATTCCATTACGAGCGCCCTCAACATCACGAAGCTGATGCCGAACCTCATTAAATGCAGCTCGAGCCCGAGCTATCTTAGGTGTGTAATCAGGAAAAACAGAGAATCAAATTCCTCACTTTAATCCGCTGGAGCTCTCTCGCACGCTGTAATATATCCGCACATTCACTATAATAGTGAAATCTACACACAATAGAGGACACGCTCACGGCGCGCACACTCGACCTCAGTCGTGTTTGAATGCCACCTCGGGTTTTCGTATTCTTTCTAGACATTTAAAAAAAATTAATTATAAGCAAAGATAAGGAGTAAAATAAGTTAAAGTATGTTATATGACCAAAAAGCGCAAATTAATTAAAATTTTATCGAAACCAGCAGGAGCCTCCAGCTTCACCTCCTACTCCATTCCAACCCGAATTCAAACTTATGTATTCTAAACACAACAACTCCTTTATAGCCTCTCTCATTCATATAAACATATACATATATTAAATGATAAAAGGCGCACTTATATAGCACTTTTATCCAAAGCGCTTTACACTGTGTCTCATTCACCCATTCACACACACATGCAACTAACGATTATTCTCATAATCGAGTAGTTGGCCAATTATTTATCGATTAATCGGGTGGGGTAAACTTTCAGTACCTTTTTTTTGTTTGTTTGTTTATTTCAAATAAAACGCACACACTGAGCACACTAGCTTATAGATAACTAAACGTCCAGTTTGACTTCATGGGGACTTTAGTGGTCATGGTGGAAAGGAAAGCCTAATGCACAGTACAGAGGTCAAAATCAGTTTCAAAAGATTCCTGATGAATCAAAAAGCATCGTGACTCCTGAATCGAAACGGAATCATTTCGGGAGTGATTCAGGAATCTCACTTCCTAATAAGTGGAAAGAGTTTATTCATAATGGTTAAGTTTTCAACACAGAGCTGCTCAGAATGCTGGTGAGGAATGACTGTTGAATAACGAAGCTTTTTTTATTCAGCTTATTTAAACACATACACGGCTTTACGACTATGTTTCTCACGCACTGTGTATTACTGTTGTTGTTATAATGACTCTTTTATGACTGTTGGTGCTGTTCATGATAGATTAGAGATCAACTCAGACATCTAGCGAGCCAAGGACCAAGTCAGGGAATAAAACAAAATACCCTTACTATAAAACATCTTATTTCTTTATATTAATGTTTGTTTGCTTTTAAAGTACAGAGACATTTGATAAAACGAATATATTCCAACACAATGAATCGTTCCACGTACCTCACAGGCCTGACCCGGAACTCGCCATTTTCTGACTTCCTGTCCCAGACGAAATGCTGTTCATCGCCACCTACTGGATTGCACTCGAAAACAAATTCCAATGCTTTATCTTTATTATGTATTAACGCGTGTTATTAATCAGCGCTTTACACATTTGAACGCATATGATCTGTTTCTGTTTTATAATCCGACTCGAAACGGAGCCGCAATAAAAACGCCGGTCTCGTAGGAACTATTCCACACAGGAAGTGTTTCCTGTCGGACCCTCTTAATGAGCGGACGCTGCTTGGTTTTACGTAAACAAAGACATTTTTTATTTATCGATGTTTAAAATGAACAAATAGTAAATGTGTGTTGTGAATGCGACAGTTATTATTACATCAAATGTAAATAATTGTTTATTTAGCTCAATTAAAGGTAAAAGGAAAAAAGATCGATGGGTTTATAATGTGTGCAAGTTATTATGCTTAGAGGAATAGCTCAGAGACTCTTGCTGTGTCTGTCTCAGACCTGAGAAGGGACTGCAATGGGAGTTCATGGCTTGTGGAAATTACTGCAGAGCACAGGAAAGCCCATCAACCCGGAAACACTCGAGGGGAAGATCCTAGCAGTTGGTATCCTTGCACCAGTTCTAAGCCTCTTCATATATTTGAATGCTGCACCTGTAGAGTTTGTATCTTCTATACCCATGGAAGAGCATGAGGATGGGTTCCCTTCTGAGTCTGGTTCCTCTCAAGGTTTCTTCCTCATAACATCTTAGGGAGTTTTCCCTCACCACCGGCTCACTCAATAGGGATCAATTCACACACTTAAAATCTCTATCCTATGTTTATATATTTCTGTAAAGCTGCTTTGACACAATGACCTTTTGTTAAAGTGCTATACAAATAAAACTGAAGAGCAGCACATTTAAATTAAATTAATAATTGAAAGCCGTTCTGATAAATGGTCAAATTTTTTTTTTTTAGATTATTGCACAATGCTACAAAAACGACAGTCTATGTTCGGGTTGCAGTCGTATTCTAAAATACGATGCTTATATCCGTACAGACATGGGAATATTCCTGTATACACGCTTGTCGTAAGTATGCCGATCTACACATGGGCTTTTCCTTTCCCCGTGTTATTTCCTGGGAGATTCAAGATGCTGCTGTTGCTACCCAGAATTCCTTGTGGATTGAGCAAGCGTATCTACTTTTAGTGGATTTTCTGAATAGGGTGTTTACATGCAATAGGCATATTCCAGGAGTGGGAATCAGAATGTTGTCATAATCGGATTGCGGGGTTTACGTGACTCAGTGATCATTAGAAAATCACCAAATTCTGATCAGTATCGGAATATTGATGAGGATGTGAACGTAGTCGCGGAGTGCGTAACTAAATGGATGATATTCTCGTACAATGATGTGATACTTTGCATTGCATGTCTTTCACATCCTTGACATAGTAACTCACAGATATCAGCATCTGGCTAAACCAAGCAGTCAAAGGGGTGCGGGATCGCGATGGCAACAACGTCCACAACGCCCACCTTCTTACGTTGTTCCACCGCCTGTGCAAGCTGCTGTTCTTCCGCATCAGGCCTGTCTTTGTTTACGATGGAGATGCACCTCTGCTTAAGAGACAGACCCTGGTATGTATTCCTTCTCAAGCATGTAGAAAAACTCTCCAGTTTCACCAGATTCTTATCCTTGAGTTCATACATCACAAAGGAGTATAAATCATTATCAAAAAGGTTCCTTTTAGCACCCTAAGGGGATGTTTGGTTTGTTCCTCTGGGTGCTTTGTAGACCCTTATGAACGAGGGGTTCTCTTATAAGAGAGGTTCAATCCGTTTAGGAAGTTAATAACTCTTAACCATCTAAAGAACCAGTGAAGAACCATTAAAGTCTTTTTCATTTAAGTCTACTTTAAGTGGATGGAACTACTGTGAGTATTGGTCAGCTTATCAGACATGGACCACCAGCGTCCAGTATTGCCTTGAAGTAAACTTTGTTACTGTGAAACTTGTTACTGTATCTAACAAATGATTAAATTGGTGATTCCTCAGGCCGTCAGGAGACAGAGGAAGGAGGAGATGGCTCTTGAGTCCAAGCAAACCCATGAGAAGCTCTTGAGAACGTTTCTGAAGAGGCAGGCCATCAAGGCTGCACTAGGGGACCACAGGTCAAAGCAAAGTACAAATGTATTTTAGGTGATGATGATGACGACGAAAATAAAATAAATAAATAAAGCGCTGTTGCCTTTTACAGTCAAGAGACTATTCCCAGGATTTCTTCTGCGCGAAGAGATGAGGTGGATGAAATGTACGCTTTACCAGCACTGCCTCCTGTAGAGGAAACAGAAAGGAGCAGGTTAGGAAACAAGGTTAGTTCATTGGTATTTTTAGTTTTTAATAGAATCCTTTTTGTACACATAATTGTTTTGTCTAATCTTAGTTCTGATGAAGATCCAGAAAGCGCTGAGGCACAGACACAAGAGCCCTGTCACACAATTCAGGTAAGATTAAAGCATGCTCTCTGATTCGAGGGGTTTAATTTAGCATTAGCCGAGCCGAGATTGGTTCTTGATTAGTAATAATCTGTCATTTCAGGACGAGATTTACGACGATCCCAATTCCGTAGACATAAACTCTGAGGATTTCCACCTCTTGTCACCGGAGATCAAACACGAGATTCTCAAAGACATGAAAGAGTTCAGCAAGAGAAGACGCACGCTTTTTCACAAACCTCCCGAGGTACAACAGCATCACGTATTATTAATAACGTACTATCCCTGTCCTCATAGCTGACTTCTACTTTGGGTGTCCTTGCAGAAGTCAGGGGACTTCTCTCAGTATCAGCTGGCAGGGCTGCTGCAGAGGAATAACCTCAACCAACGTCTAGAAGGTGTGGAGAAAGAAATGAGCCAGAGAAGCTGTGGAGCTGTGGAGGAGGAGTACGCTCAGAGTGACGAGCACAACATTGAGTCACGCCGTCTCCTGTCTGAGGATTCTTCACACTATATACTCGTCAAAGGTCAGAGAGTCGATTTTACGTTCATTTAGAGACGTTCGTTGAAACCCTTGAAGATCCTGGAGTCCAGCACAGTTTGGGGATTTCCCTGCTCTAGTACACTTAAACCTGTACATTCACTGGCAAGTTGAATCAGGGGCTGGATGTGGAAGCAAGGCTTACTCCTGAGGGGTAAGCTGGATTAGTCATATCTTTCTGTACATGAACTGGAAATGGAAATCATAACGTATGTTTTTCTGAAACGTTATATGAAGTATTTCCAACTGAAACCAAATATTTGGTTGTAAAATGTATAGCTGGATTTTCGATTAACAATCAGAATCTGGTTCCCTTGTGAATGTGTTTATTGGTTAATGTTGTATTCCCTGTCTGGGCGCGCATGATGACAAATTCAACAATGACACCAACGGCGTTGTACGAGTTGTACACCTAAAATATCCTTCAATTATGTACTTTTAAACAGGAAGGAAGGTATTGAAGAAAAACTTACATACCTTTAACCTTCCTGTGACCTTGGCCCTGTTGGAATCAGATCCAAAATCGAAGCAGTTTCGAATCTGCTGGTTACAATGATGACGATAAATCCATATAAGTCCTACAAACACTCGTTCTTGAGATAAAAAAGAATATCCTATGGACACACACACACACACACATACACAGACAGAGCATAAGCATAAAAAAGTCAGAAGACATTTAGAAGCAAGTGGAAGTAATTGAATTTTGTTTCCAATAATGGAAATCCATTTTCCGTACCGCTGATCCTATACAGGGACACACGGAAGCCTGGAGCCTGTCCCAGGGGACTCTGGGCATGAGTCGGGGGACACCCTGGATGGGTAGCCAACCGATCACAGGGTACAATCACACACCCGGTCACACACCACAGACAATTTAGAGATGCCAATCAGCCTACAGCGCAAGTCTTTGGACTGGGTGAAACCGGAGAACTCTGAGGAAACCCTGAAGCACAGGGAGAACATGCAAACTCCGTGCACACAGGAGGCAGGATTCGAACCCCCAGCCCCGGAGGTGTGAGACTAACTACTGGTTAATTGTTTTGTACCAGCAAGGTTTAAAAAAAAAAAAAAGGGCAGTTTTGGCTCTTGTGGTGTAACAGAAAAGCATTCAGCCCATCGCTAGGAGATCGAATCCCGACAATGCCACAGCCATCTGTAGGCTAAGGGAGCAAAATTGACCGTGCTCTCTGTCCCGTGCTCTCTGTCCACCTGGCTCAGAAGGTTTCCCCGTGTGAATATGTTGTTCTGTTTTGCAGTCAGTCACTAGCAGTTTTAATTAGTAACACAGGCTAAGCAGTTAACCAGTAGTGAGTTAGTCTCACATGAATGTTCCCAACATAGACTAGGCATAAGGTCCTATCAAAAAAACCAATATACAGCCTACAGGAAAGACCGTTTTAGTTAGAAGATGTCTGTGTAACGGATTAGGAAATCATCAAACTGCTCTGGCTGTTTTATGCAGTATGCATGTAGTATGCAGGCTTCTATTGATCCTTTCCTTCTAGTTTGGAGAAGGAACACCGATGTTGTTTAGATGAAAATGTTCTATGAATTTGTTTCTGTACTCGTGCAGGGTCCCGAAAGAGCTCAGAGGCTTCTGAGAGCCATCCAGCCCCAGATCCCTGGTCTTGTGGCCCTTGGTCAAGGAAAGGGAAACGCAAAGGAAGGCCAGAACCGCTTTGGCTCCCGATATCGGATGGCATTTGTGAGGAAAACGAGCTGCCTTCTTCTTCTTCTTCATCAACAACTCCAAAACCAATCATTTGTAGCGAGGAACAGCCTTCAGATGGAGCGCCTCCTTCCCCACGAACCCTTCGGGCCATTCAGGCAGCCATGGTGGATAGCAGCTCGGATGAAGATGAATTGGCCTGTAAGAAAATGATCCAAGATGAAAGTAGAACAGCAAGTTCTCAAGATGGAAATGGCGGCGTGTCACCTCGTACCTTGCAGGCCATTCAGAGGGCCCTGATGGAGGACAATAATGTATCTGAAGACCGCTGCAAAAAAGTTCAATCTCAGCAGCAGAAGTATGTCATTGTCAGTAGCTCTGATGATGATGATGATGATCAAACAGGAAGCACAGGTCTCGAAACGAGCATCTTGGGTGAGGCTCGTGAAGCAGGTGGAGTTTCTCCACAGATTTTGCTGGGCATTCAGAGAGCTTTAGGAGAAAACGAGTCATTTACTGGGATTAAGCAGGTGGAGCATGTGGGTTTCTTGATCAGTTCTGAAGGGGAGGAAATTGAAGAGGTAGTTGGAGTAAGGAGCAAGGAGTTCAAAGCTGCTACACTTACTGAGGAAGAAGAGCATACTAAAAGTGCCTTACAAACAGCTTTCTCCCCCTCAGCTCTACAGTCTGATGAGGACATCTTGCCCCAAGATCATGAATCGAGTTGTAATTCTGAAAACAATTTCCTGCAGAAAGGAAGTTTGAATGTTAACTTAACTGAGGAGACAGAGGGGAGAAATAGGCTCATGATCATACAGAGTGAAGAGGAGGACAGCAGCTCTGAAGGTATGTATGATCTTTGCTTATCAATGGTTCTTTGGTTTTGAAGCGGCTGTGTCTCAGGGGGTAGAGCGGGGCGTCCACTAATCGTAGGGTTGGCGGTTCAATTCCCGGCCCGCATGACTCCACATGCTGAAGTGTCCTTGGGTAAGACACTGAACCCCAAGTTGCTCCTGATAGCAAGTTAGCGCTTTGCATGGCAGCTCTGCTACCATTGGTGTGTGTGAATGGGTGAATGGGAACCAGTGTAAAGCGCTTTGTAGAACCACTAAGGTTAAAAAAGCGCTATATAGGTGCAGTCCATTTACCAGACCAAGGGTTGAATGGTCCTAGCTTTAGAACTGGAATCTAAGAATCTAAACAAGTGCTGTTCTGCATGGACCATTTAGTGCACCAAAAACAAAAGACAAGCAATACAAAGCCTTTTTGAGGACCCTTGTGTGTCTATGCAAATTGCTGTATGGATTATATTTGGGGGGGGGGGTTGGCTTTGTGTTCAAATGATTGTCATTTTTTAAATCTGTGTAAATTTCACAGTTGTGCAAAAGAAATATGTTTTTAAATGCCAATATTTATTATCGGAGTCCCTCATCAGAGAGGGGAAAAGGTCAGTGCAGAGAATTTGCCACCTTCGTTTACGAAAGAGACTGAGATAAACATACCAGACCTGGAAAATTTGGAATTCGCATTTTTATGCATCTTTTCTATCTTTTCTGGGGAGCTCATTACCTTTTTAATGTGTATT
>JAFFST010050923.1:0-26802 GCA_022414735.1 Noturus placidus | reverse complement strand
GATTGTGAACAGGTGTGGCAATAATCAGGCCTGGGTGTGGCTAGAGAAATTGAACTCAGGTGTGGACAACCACAGTTATAGTAAGGGGGGCAATCACTTTTTCACACAGGGCCATGATGGTTTGGATTTTTTTTCACCTTTAATAATAAACACCTTCATTTACAAATTGCATTTTGTGTTTACTTGTGTTGTCCTTGACTATTGTTTAAATTGGTTTGATGTTCCGAAACACTTAAGTGTGACAAACATGCAAAGGAACAGGAAATGAGGAAGGGGGCAAACACTTTTTCACACCACTGTATGTTGTATATATATATATATATATATATATATATGTGTGTGTGTGTGTGTGTGTGTATATGTACAGTATATGTGTAATATATAATACATACATATATGTATGTATAATATATAATTTTTATCAAGGGTGCCATTAATTAAGACAATGTATTTGACCCAGGTTCTTGACCCTACCACTTTTCAGTGTACTATTTGTGGGTTATTTGTAGGAGTTTGTACAATGAATATAGAGCTTCAAGTGTGACCATGTGTTTCTTAACTAGTCGAAAGTTTTGCTACAGTCGATTTGGTTGGAATAGCAGGAAAACTGAAGAAACTCTCCAACCAGTCCTAAAACAGCTCCGCACTCAACAGGTAAAGATTTCCTACTGTATAGACTATTTATCTCAGCCTGTATAATAACCTTAAACACTGTTGGTCTATTTCATAATGTCTCAACACCAAGAGCAATGAGAAACAACAGGATCAGAATGTGAACACACGATGTGGTCGCGGATGCACCAACATATGTCTGGCCCCAGGTACTTGTTCTGGTGGTGAACATTTCATTGATGGGGGATGAGCAGGCATCCTATTAACCTTCTCATCAGTGCAAATTACTCATTGTAATCATTTCTTGGACTGACGAGGAAAGGAACCACAGTGATGAGGAATTTGAGGATGCTCTCAATGATACATGAGATACGTTGAGTTTCCACAACTGCCTCAGTAAGACCATCCCAGTTGATGGTATTTGTAATAGTGGAGACTAGAAATCTGAAAGTGTCTGCAGTGCTAACAGTGGTGCTGTTGATAAACAGAGATGGGAATGATGGTTGGAGCGCTGTTAGTATTCTTCCTGATAGTCCTTCTGATCTTGCAGCTTTCCTGAGAATTGTTTTTGTGAAATATTGTAGCCCTGGTCTCCAGTGATGAGAAAACTACAGGTGTCAGGACTTTTCACAAAGGGCCTGGGGTTTTAAATGGGGGTAGTTTTAAATGGGGGTATGAGAGATGTAGTGTTTTTGGGCTTAGTACCACCTGTCTAATATTGTGTAGTTCCCACTTGTGCTGCCAAAACAGCTCTGACCCATCGAGGCATAAACTCCACAAGACTTCTGAAGGTGTGCTGTGGTATCTGGCACCAAGACGTTGGCAGCAGATCTTTTAAATCCTGTAAGTTGCGAGGTGGAGCCTCCATGGATCTGACTTGATTGTCCAGCACATTCCATAGACGCTTGATCAGATTGAGTTCTGGGGAATGTGGAGGCCAAGGTGCTCAGAGATGGCCGACAAGGCCTTACTTGCTACAGCTAGTTTTGCTAGTGGTCAGAACGCCATGGCAACTTCCTCCCTGAGAGATTTGCCTTTCGACATCAACTGGAAGCTTTGGCATCCCCTGGCCATGTCACATGTCATTTCAGTGTAATAGTGTTAAACAGAGCTTAATACTATAATTAGCAAAAGACACAGAGAAAGTTGAACTTCCAATCAATACAGGTCATTTTCTGAGTGACATCACGACATGCTTTTACATCCTCAGACTCAGCTGCGCATCGATTCCTTCTTCCGTCTGGAGCAGCAGGAGAGGCAGGCCATCCAGAGCCAGCGCTTACGTCGAGCCGTCACCTGCCTCAAGAGGAAGGAGCACGATGGAGCAGGTAACGAAGCAGAGAGCAGTGAAGATGAAAAGGTCTCACCAGTCAAGAAAGGGAAGAACGCCAAAGAGAAAGGAACTGATGCTACGCCTGCAGGGATGTTCGGAGGAGGTTTTATTGGCTTGGACATGAGTTCTAATAGGCCAGAAGAGAAGGTGATTGTGGACGAGGTCGGGAAGCAGCCTAAAACAGAAAAGAGTGAGCTGTTGAAAGCTCGATCCAGCAGCAGCAGTAGTTCAGAAGATGAACTCGAATATAAGAATAGAGCCACTATGGTTACCGCACAGTCTGTATTTGTGGGGAAAACAAGAGGAAGGGGAAGAAGATTAGGAAGAGGAAAGACCAAGAAAAACTTATAATTACTTCAATATTATTTTTGCATTTCTCTAAGGGAAAAGGTGACTAAAGCATGATGTGAATGAAATAACATTAAATTATGGCACAAAACTGAAATAATATGTTTGTGTACAAGTTGATCATGTGTATATTCTTGTAGTTTTTTAATAAATTTTAATAAATGGAAAGAATCAGTTGACCGACACATTTCCCCATGTCAGTGGTGCAAGAAAATAGAATGCCACAGTTTTTGTTCAGTAAATATTCGTTCAATATGAACTGTTCTTACGTAATGTCTTTCATTATGTAGTCCACAGTCCTACCTCAGTTCTGTATTACCCATAATCCTGCACATTTTAATGTCTTCTCTGCTTTCAAAATGGCTGATTCAACTAATCAGTTCATTAACAGCCCTTCCTGAGCTAGAGTCATGTGTTTGATCAAGGAAAACGCACACATTTGCAGGACCAGTATTGGGGACCTGCGCTGTAGACTATAGTCAGAAATTTAAATTAGTCAATAAATGAATTGTCTTGCTGTTACTCATCAGTGATCGTCTGTCTATTTAGTCTAGACTATTTGCTTAGTCTAAGTCCTAATGGCCCCAATGTGTCCATTCTCTCGGCAAAAGATCCACCCTTTCTTTATACTTGTGTTGTGGTGCTTATTGGTTTTCTTTATTGTTAATGGACAGCTCAAGACTAGATGAAGCCAAGTTAATAAAACCGCTCACCCTTCTCCTTTGTCACTGTGCCGTCAGAGGGCTATTAATAACCAGCAGAAGGTAAAACCATATTTGGCCATGAAATCCCACCCACTCTCTTTTCCAGTAGGTTATCCAGAGAGCTATTGTTTTCTTCATCCCATCTTGTTTTCTTCATCCCATTTCTTCATCCCATTTTTTCTCACTTTGTATCTATGGAAATTACATCGAAAGATCATGTCATCATACTTAATTTCGTGTGTGTGTGTGTGTGTGTGTGTGTAAGCGAGAGAGAGACACACACACAAACATGCTATGCATAGCGGTATCTTCAGTCCTCGGTTATATTTCTGTCCTGTGCTATCTGGAGGGTCTCCTTCCACTGGCTGACCTACTTCTCTGTAACTCTGCCTGCCAGGTTGAGTTTGACACTCAAGTCTGGACAGCGAGTGGACACACTTTTTGAATCTAACTTATCTTGGTTTACTCAACACCGCCTGAACCTAAACACAGCCATGGAGCAGGAGCTTGCCGAGGAGACTGAGACGCAGGGTGGGTTGATCCATGGATCGATTGTTTCTTATGTTCATGCTGTGGAATCTCACAATCCAAACTGAATAGTGTTTAACGTCATACACATTGGACAGATTAACTTCATCTCTATAGAGCTTGCACATTGCCTGTAAACCAAAGCTTAATAAACGTCAATGTGTTATAATTTACTGCTTAGACATATTACCAATGAGAAACGTCTTTCTCAAAATAGAAGTTGACGATAAGAGTTTAAATAAAGAATATTTCCGTTATGTAACTGTGGATTAATGGAATAGCCGATGATCTGCATGGGATAAGAAAACCTGCGTGCATTCCAGAATAATAACCCTCATGTTTGACACTTTTCCACAGGTTACACAATACTGTAGCTGTTTATGGCCTTAAAGAATCTCTGGATAATAATAGCAGATAATGGTGTTGGGGTGGGGGTTGTTTAGCTTAATTTTGTGGTTACATTCCTCTGTTTAAATTTAAGGATTGCACTCTTAAGATTGCTCGAAGGAAACATCATTTTGATTGTTCAAGTATTCTTTCCAAATATCCCCCCCCCACCATGCTATTAATCCAATAAATCATGTGTTTGAGCATTTTAATAATCCATCCATCCATCCATCCATCCTCTACCACTTACTCCTTTATCAGGGTCACAGGGAACCTGGAGCCTCTCTCAGGAGGCATCGGGCACAAGGCGGGGTACACCCTGGACAAAGTGCCGGTTTTTTAATAATGATGTTTTTTTTTTTGTTTTTTTTTTATGAGCTGTATTTAAAATATCCAGTCCAATCTATCTGGATTTTCATATATATTATGACCAAACAATTTTGTGTAATGACAGTATTAATATCACTTTTCTCTACATATGTTAAAGTTTCTGTAATCAAAGAAAGAACCAGAGCTCATAAAATTCGAATGTGCAAGAGCAATTTGGTTGGATTCATTTCAATTTCATAAAAATGAACGGGGAGAAGCTTTCAGTTCAGTGGAACTTTCAGTGAACTATAATTCTAACTAACTAGATAACTTATATTGTTAATTAGCAGTTTGACCCAATGCCCCAGTATCACTTTTTTCACACGTTTTCCTATGTAGTATTTATAAAGTTCAAAACTATCAAGTGTTAGAAGTCTGCATTGCTTTTGATTCGGTGTGGATCCATTGTATGGGATTTGAATGCCCACTAGTTTCTTCTCATACAAAATCATTCCCTTGCTCAGTTAATGAAGGATTGTCATTCAACACAATTTTCCTAGAGAAGCGTTTGTTTCCTAGTCCAGTACACATCTGTCCGAGTTAAAAGTGTAAACGTGTCTGTACATCTCTGTGTGTCTGTACTACTTAGAAAAATATGTACTTTCCACTCACCTTGGATTTCCAAAAACCTTGACTGTGCTGGAAGTTACATGTTTTGGGGAGCTGTAGGTTACTTTTTTGCCTCAACAATCTTTAATAAATAGATTAAAATCCCTGATGAATTTAAACTCTAAGAGGGTGATGTCTGATCCCTCTATGTATTTATTATACAGCCAAAATGAGGTGAAACATTTGAACAACGAGTTGAGGATTCCAAGAAGAAGAAAAAAATCAGATCAGTGCCATAATATTTATCACTAAAATATGCAGAGATGAGTGAGAAATGAATGGAAAAATTATACATAAAGTGTTTTAGGAAGGTGTTCGGCCACCATGAGCTGGCAGGAACAGCTTCTATGTGCCTTGATATAGATTCTGCACATCACTGGAGCTGCACTGGAAGGATGAACATAAAGACTTCCAGAATATAGTCCCACATTTAGGGTTTTGATGGTGGTGAAGAGCACGGTGTAACACGTCCAAAAACTCCCATTGGTGTTCAACTGGTTTGAGATCTACTGACTACGGAAGACATGGCCTATGATTTACGCTACCGGTCAAAAGTTTAAAAACACTCATTCTTTATTTTTATTTACTTTTCCCCACATTTTAGAATAATAATAAAGTCATTAAAACTCTGGAGTAACACAAATGGAACTATATGAATTATGTTGGGATAAAAAATCCAAAATAAACCAAAATACATTTACTCATTTTAGCAGACGCTTTTATCCAAAGCGACTTACAAATGAGACACATTCACACACCAATGGTAGCAGAGCTGCATGCAAGCTGCTAGCTTGCCATCGGGGGCAACTTAGGGTTCAGTGTCTTGCCCAAGGATACTTCGGCATGGGATCACCCGGGCCGGGATTCGAACCACCAACCCTACGATTAGTGGATTAGTGGACAACCCGCTCTACCGACTGAGACACAGCCGCCCCGAAATAATTTAGTATAATATATAGTAAAGACGCCCTTTTTGCCTAGAATTTCCAGAAATGTATTCTTGGCATTTTCTATTAAAGGAGTATTAAAGGAGTTCACACCTACGCTGGACTCTTATCGTCTGCTTTTCTGAATATTTCACTCCGAGTCGTCCGTTTAAAACCAATATTTTTTTGTAAATAAAATGTTAGTTCTCTAATGAAAGAAATGAATATGTCTGCACGATTATATTTTTGTCTACAACACCGATTTCACACATTTAATCACACACCTTCAGATCAATAGATTTTTGAGATAATGACAAACATTTCAGTCGAGTGTCCCCAAACTTTTGACTGGTAGTGTACATCATTTTCATACTCAACAAACCAGCTCTTGTGCCCTGTGGATGCATGCGTGGTCATCCTGGGAGAGGCCACTCCCATTGGGCGGCTGTGGCTCAGTCGGTAGAGCGGGTTGTCCACTAATCCACTAATCGTAGGGTTGGTGGTTCGAATCCCGGACCGGGTGATCCCATGCCGAAGTGTCCTTGGGCAAGACACTGAACCCTAAGTTGCCCCCAATGGCAAGCTAGCACCTTGCATGCAGCTCTGCTACCATTGATGTGTGAATGTGCTCTCATTAGTAAGTCGCTTGTAAATGTAAAAATGATATTTCTGTAAAGCTGCTTTGAGACAATGTACCATTGTAAAAAGCGCTATACAAATTGATAAATTAAATTAAATTATTATCGGGAAAGAAATATTTCATCACAGGATAGAGGTGGTGAGTCAGAAGGACTTTGATTTGATTTGCATTGATGATTCCGTCCCAGGGGGAAAATGAACACCATTACGCCAGTGAAGTAAATAAACACAGCACAGTAGAGCCAGCAGTTTCTGTGTTCATTTGTGATCGGTCTGTACCTGTGATTAGCTGGATATTATACAACCAAGCTAGTTTGTATCATTAGATTGATGCTAGATGACATTTGGGGAATAAGATCATAGAATATTTGTCATTAACTGGCTTTTATTTCATCTTTGCCCACTTTCCACAAGCAAGTTCTAAATATATCATCACTAACCTAAATCACAGAATGATTTAAGAGCTTGTACTTTTCTACTTGAACTTAAGTCATTTGAAGCTACTGATTTTAGAGTATTTGAATGTTTACTTGAGTAAAGAAATGGTGTACTTCTACCACCTCTAACTGTTACAGTGCTCCTTATGTTTTTTTATTATTCCAAATAATATCCTTTTCCATTGTTGTTTGTATTTACTGCCACAGAAGTTACTCCAGATGCTGAGCTGGCAGCAGCTATTATGAAGAGACATTTACGTCCTCCTCTGATCAAAGCCGAAGCGTGGGAGGGATATATGTTTTCCGATCTAGAGATTAAAATCAAAGAGTCGACTGATTGTTACGGTGCTGTGCTGTGGCCCTCGGTAAGTTTTCTTTTGGTGACTCAAATATTCAAACCATTCACTTGTAATTGTCATATTTACTGTGTGTGTTGTTTTTGTTTTGTTTTGTTTACTAGGCCATGGTGTTGTGTCATTTTCTTGAAACCCATCAGGAAAACTATAACCTTGTAGATAAAAACGTCATTGAGATTGGTGCGGGAACAGGACTGGTTACTATAGTGTGCAGCCTTCTAGGTAAGAATGAGACTATGCAATAGTCTCATTTCATTTTAGCATTCAGGGACAGCAAGTCATTTTTATATTCCTACAGGTGCAAAAGTGACGTCCACTGACCTCCCAGATGTTCTTGGTAACCTGCGCTATAACGTGAGCCGCAGCACCAGGGGGCGCTGCCGTTACGAGCCACATGTGACAGAGCTCACCTGGGGGCAGCAGCTAGAAGAGCGATTCCCACGCGCATCATGTCGCTATGACTACCTCATGGCTGCAGATGTTGTTTACTCCCACCCATTCCTCAACGAACTGATGGAGACGTTTGAACACCTGTGCTCAGAGGACACTGTAATATTTTGGACAATGAGATTCCGCCTGGACCCTGAGAATCGCTTTGTGGACCGATTTAGAGCCCGCTTTCATTTGGAAGAGCTTTATGACTTACCCAGCCTACACATTAAGCTGTACAGAGCGCAGAAGAAAGTCTCAGGCTCAAAAAGTCATTCTGGGGCTGCAGCGTAGTATTTGGGTGGAAACCGTGTGGGATTAATTGTTCATATGTGTGTGTGTTTTAAACTGAATTCACTGTGGGTGTGCTAATAAATTCGCTGTGAAAATCTTCACTTGGCAGCTAAAAATATTCCAAAATTTGTAGTTTAAAATTAATTCACATTCATTTTCAGAATTTACTTCTATTTTCCGTACCGCTGACTTACACAGGGTCACGGGGAGCCTGGAGCCTATCCCATGGAACTCCGGGCACAAGGTGGGCAACACCTTGGATGGGGTGCCGACCCATCACAGGGCACAATTGCACACAATCACACACCACGGACAATTTGGAAATGCCAATCAGCCTACAACACATCTTTTTGGACTGGGGGAGGTAACCGGAGTACTCAGAGGAACACACACTCCACTTGGAGGCCGGAATCAAACCCCCAAACCCTGGAGGTGCGAGACGAATGTGCTCACCCCAAAACCCCTCTTATTTTTAGCTTATAAATCAAAAACAGTGAATACAGGGTATGTCTGAATAAAGCAGACACAAACCTATAGAGTCGAACTGTGGCTCTCTGGCCTGGGATTTGAACTCACAACCTGCCACTGCTACAGAGCTACTACTGACCTGTGGGAAGTGGTTAAGATGTAGGACTACTGATTGGAAGGTTGTGAGTCCAAATCCCAGCACCACCGAACTGCCACTGCTGGGCCCTTGAGAAAGGCCCTTAACCCTCAACTACTCAGTTCTATAAATTTGGTAAATGTAAGTCGCTCTGGAGAAGGGTGTATGCCAAATAACATAAATGTTTACAACACATCATTTTATGATATTAGGATGAAGTGTATCACCTGCACAGCGGGGTTTTTTTTTTTTTTTTTTTTTTTTTAAAGTTAAGGACATTATATCTGTTATTGTGCGCAGACTGTTTATCAGATTTGAAGTCAGTAGCGGATTTCTCTTACTGAAATCTTTAGTTTTGGTAAGGGTTTTTTAGTTCAGCGTTCTTTCTGAGAGGTTGTCTCATTGTGGACAACTTTTGGTTATAGAGGGATACACCGCTGTCTCCTTTGGGTTATGGAGACTTTAGGTGTTTTTATGTTTAAGGGTTTTTTTGGGGGGAGGGTAAATCACTCCGGCTCTAATTGACTATTTATATCCCTATGGTTTAATTTATTAGATGGTTAGTAGTAATATTGATCCCAGCACGGCTAGGACAGGCACGCCTTTTAAGATTTATTAGTTGGAACGTCATAGGTATGGGTAATCCTGTTCAGAGATCTAAGGTTTTTATATATTTTATATATTTGAAACTTTTAAAAACTCTGATATAGTATTTTTACAGGAGACTCGCCGTTGTATTAAATATCATAGGTTATATTGCCCTGGAGTTTTATGCCTGTTATTGGGTTTTATAATATTTAGACAACCAGCAATAGTTAGTGTAGCCATCATGTGCCGAGGTGATCTGGGGGTATGAAAATGAATCCTGTGTAAAATCCTGTTTTACCACATGTAAAATTACATATAAATGAATCATATATATTTCTTTCGGGGGGGATTTACTGGGGTTAAAAGTTTGATTCTGTATGGATTTATGAAAATGACTCATATGTAATTAAATCACATGTACATGAATCATAAGTAAATTAATCTAATGTAAACTTTCCTGGGTGGGAGGGGCTGTTATCGGGGTAAAGAAATGTTGATTCTGTATTGATATATCTTTGTTGTACTCTGAAAAGTGTATGAGAATCAATAAAAAAATTTGTTATGGGAAAATTATCTAGTCAAATATTTCCAAGAAATTTGAAGAACTGTATCTGTACAGAGGTTAAAATGTTTATTAAGACCAAAGTGAGGAGATAAATGGGATAACCCACCCCCCGTTTCTATTCTCTGTGTCTCTTCTATGACTGCGCTGTACAAAAATAAGCAGTGGAGTCCATGGATAGTTACACCAAACAGTACGATCTAATTTGCCATATTATTATTTAAGTAATATGCCAGCCATACATGAGCTACATCAGGCCGACTTTACTACTTTATGATTACATTGAATGTAAAGACTTCAACGTAGGACTGAAGCGAAAATGAACAGCACAAATAGTAATGCTCTTGCTCTTAGCCAGTCAAAATGTCAAAATGCTGGACTGCTCTTGCCATTGGACCGCTCAGGGTCCAGCATGCTCAGTGTTCCATCCTGTATATTTAGAACCAGAGTGCCTATAATAATAATAATAATAATTGTCCACTACTGTCCACTACAGCCATGAGTTATTTAAAAAAAAAACCTCACTTCTGATCATTTTACCAGCAGTAAATTACAGTAAGTTAGAACATTGTTATTGGATCATGTGAAGACCCAGAGTTCGTTTTATTGACCAGTTAACATTAACTTATGAAATGAATAAACCTCTGTAGTATTTTTGTAGTATGTGACTACAGAGCGTACCGTATAGAAGGTGCTGTGATTACGATATCTTTGAGGGTGTGTACAGCATGTACATGAACAGACATGTAGATTAGATCATTTAAAAAAACCTCTTCCATTCGTCACTGTAATGAACTGCCACTAGTCACCTCGTACACTCCCTTTAAAGGTTAAAACTGCAGTCAAATACAGCCGTGATGATCAGATCTGACGTGATAAGACACCATATCTGAGTGTCTTATAGTAAAATACATGACGTTTTAATGTTTTCTGTGTGTCTTCCTAACAAAACGTAAATTAACCAGCTTTTTAAATAAGCCATTTGGTACTTGTGCTACAAACCTCATTTATTCAAAACATATGGGACTGATGTAATACCCAGTATCTATATCAGGCCAGTTGGACTGTTTTATATTACATTTATATTTATTGTACTTTATATTTATTATATTTCCAATGTAAGTCATGTTTGTGTGCAAGCTGGGATTTGTGCAAGTCATTGTTTTTCCTTCAGAGCTTAAAAAAATCATTTTAAAATTGATAGTTTTGAAAAAGGATTTCATTATTTCAGTATTAGTATCAGAACTGGAAAAGAAAAACACATCATGCAATCTCTCAGCCGACATGACAAGTGGATATCTTTCAGATGGATTATATAAATATTTTAATATTTATATATTTTCAAATTACACTTTTTTTTATTTGAATTTGTTTTTCAAATAAAGTTCATCTTGCAATTTACGACATTGTTTTTAAAAAAAGCTTCTACAGTAAACTTCATGTCAAATAACCCTATCATTTCTGTGAGAGATAAAGACCTTGCATTATATCTATGTCATATCTACACACACACACACACACACACACACACACACACACACACACACACACACACACACACCTCTTATATCTTTCAACTAAAAGCTTTCACAAAGAATTATTTGTAGTATTATACATACGCCATATTTGTTGTGTCAGTGTCAATCAGTGTGTCCTTTCTGGTCTATATTTAAATAGTTCAAGCTTAACTTAGTCAATTTATTCAGGATAAATTGTTAATTAAATTCCCAGATTTCTGATTCAGGAGTTTTTACTGGCGGATTCTTTTGAACAGTTTTAGCTTGGTGATTTACATTAGGTCGAGATCATTATGTTCAGAGCTGTGATTTATTAAGGAGCTGTAATGTAATGCACATCACAAGATCCTGCTGGTCGTGTTACATGTAGGCGTAAACATGCCCCAACTCACGTACAGCACATAGGATGGATGTGTTACTAGGAAAGGAATTTTAGAATTAGCCTCTTGATTTACAAACTATACAGACACGGTATCATCTGTTCCAAAGAGTTTATCGAATGCAAACGGATCTACTCTGAACCCGACTCACTTCCATCCCTAAAAGGTTGGAGAGTTAAAATGGCTGCCAGCCTTGGGAGGGTTGGTGTTTTTTTGGTGATGAGGGAAACAGGAGAAGATGCAGAGAGAATTTAGATGGCGAGAGTTATTGAAGGTCAGGGTTACCTAAGATTTCCCAACTGTCTGAATGGAAACAACATCTGTCATATCAGGTTTCCCATCTGCACAGTCCATTACGTGTGAAAATAACAATTGTGCATTACACAGATATGAAAACACAGAGCACAGAGAATAAACGGCGTGATTACTGAATGGACCAGATGTTAATGCCTATGACCAAATGCCTATGGTGTTGTTCAAACATTCAGTAAGTATTCAGTAGGTTCAAAGAAAGTTCGGCTATGACGTTCCCTCAGTAATGTTCCTGCAATGTTATAAAATTGTTGGTTTTCTTCACTTCAATCTTCAAGTTTTGGCATGTTTTTCTCACAACATTCCGAGTTAAACAAAAGAATAACATTATGTGAATATTAGGAAGGTACCGTTCCTTCAGTTAGAAAAGTCGTGTTTAAACTTTCTCAAAACATTCAGAAAACCCAAAAAAATGAACACCATATGAAACCTTAACGGGGTAATTTTTACTTGAAATAAAAGATGTACATTTACTGTACATAAAACTAAACGGTTATTATTTGAGGAGTTTTTTCATGCCAAAACAAATTATACACAATGCATACTGTAATAGAAATACCTTGATTTTTTATTTTTTACATACAGAATGATTCAACCCCATTGCAAATCAGGTTTACTGTCAAAATATACAGACTTGCAGCTGTTTGTAACGAACATATCAAACAGATGCGATTGAAACAGTTCAACATAATGAATAGTTCAAGAGGTTTCCCCAAATTCACCTGAAAATGCAACTTGTAATGATTTCTCCAGTTTCAGAATTATTCAACCCCTTCATGGAGTGCATCGTTAGTACTCAGTAGATCATCCTTTTGCTGTTATGACCTGCTACAAATGAGATGCATAACCAGACACCAGCTTCTGGCAGCATTCCTGAGGAATCTTATCCCATTCCTCATGAGCTATGTCCTCTAGTTCAGTAATATTCTTGGATTTGTGTGATGCAACCGCCTTCTTCACATCCCACCAGAGATTTTCTATGGGGTTCAAGTCAGGTGACTGTGATGGCCCTGTAGAATCTTCCAGGACTACTTCTGCAACCAAGCCTTGGTGGAATTTGAGGTATGCTGGATCATTGTCCTGTTGGAAGGTCCAGTGAAGCCCAAGCTTCAGCTTCCTCACAGATGACATGATGTTTTCTCCTTGGACTTTCTGATACTTCAATTAATCCATCATGCCTTCCACACGCTGCAGGTTTCCAGTGCTAGAGGATGCAAAGCAGCCCCAGAGCATCAACGAGCCACCACCGTACTTGACTGTGGACAATGTTCTTTCTTCATTCTTCTTTTAGGTCAGTAGTGGTGAACGTCTTGGAGTTCTGGCATGGAAACCTTCTACATTTAGTACACACCTCACTGTGATCACTGAACCCTCAGTGTCTGTCACCACCAAGTCTTGCTGCAGGTTTTTCGCAGTCGCTTCAGGGGTTTTCACAACCTGCCTTCTCAGAAATCTGCTTGTAGCTTCCTTTTTCTGCCTCGTCCAGGTAAATGGTGCTTTTATCCAAAGCGCTTTACACTTTGTCTCACACACACACACACACACACACACACACACACACACACACACACACACACACACCAATGGTAGCAGAGCTGCCATGCAAGGTGCTAGCTTGCCATCGGGAGCAACTTAGGGTTCAGTGTCTTGCCCAAGGACACTTCGGCATGTGGCGTCATCCGGTGCGGGAATCGAACCACCAATCCTATTAGTGGATTTGTGGACAACCCGCTCTACCGACTGAGCCACAGCCGCCCCAGGTATGTAATAATCTGCCCCTAGCCGTTTCAGGTATTTCATGTGTTCCAGCTAAAGCACACCTGGTGCAACTAATGAAATCCTGGATTAGTTGCATCAGGTGTGCTTTAGACAACACTTGTTTTTCATATTTGTGCTGTTGTGAGGGGGATTATTCAGGGGATTGAATAATTTTGAAACTGGAGAAGTCATAAATTGCATTTTCAGTTGAATTTGGGGAAACCACTTGAACTATTCATTATGTTGAACTGATTCAATCGCCTCTGTTTGATCTGTTCATTACAAACAGCTGGAAGTCTGTACATTTTGACAATAAACCTGATTTGCAATGGGGGTTGAATCATTTTGATTGCAACTGTACCTGCTTGTGTTATATCACATCTGCTATTTAATCCACCTTGTATTCATTTTTTCATTATCATCTACATTTCATGTCAAAAGATAACTGATCATACAATCACACTTCATCAAGCACTGATGATAATCATATTTAGGGCGGCTGTGGCTCAGTTGGTAGAGCGGGTTGTCCACTAATCCACCAACCGTGGGGTTGGCGGTTCGAATCCCGGCCCGGGTGACTCCACATGCCGAAGTGTCCTTGGGCAAGACACTGAACCCTAAGTTGCCCCCAATGGCAAGCTGGCAGCTCTGCTACCATTGGTGTGTGAATGTGATCTCATTAGTAAGTCGCTTGTAAATGTAAAAATGATATTTCTGTAAAGCTGCTTTGAGACAATGTACCATTGTAAAAAAGCGCTATACAAATTGATTATTATTATTATTATTATTATATCAATCATATCATATCAATCAACACTTTCCATAAATAGAACCACCTCCCCTCCTGTTTTTTTCAAATCTCTCGCATTTGTGCGGGTCTTTGTGCAAGCGCCTGTTTCATGTATCTATTTATAAATTTACTCTGGGCACCGTGTAATGTTGGGAGTGTCTGCTATGATGCTGGACTTCTATAATTCTGTCCGGCTGAAGCCTGATAATGCAGTTAGGACATGATTACCTGAAGACGTCTGGGAATCTGCTGACTGAAGGTATGTGTGGCGCGGATTACGTCTCCTTAGCAGAATGGATTGACCTGTTGGTATCATTTACATCGATCAGTTTCTGCTTGAGAGTTTGGGGGTTTTAATGCAGTACATTACTGCCTTACATGATGAGTTTTGTGTTTTTCACAGACAGGAAGCATTGTACAGTGTGGTTTAAACATTTAAAAATGTACATATCAAATATTTGGACATTGTAATGAGTTGAACTTGCATGCATGATAACCATCGGCTAGGTTTAAACATTCCTTAGATGTTTTATTCATATCAGTGATCAGTGATGAACCAAATGTCACATTTCAACCAGTAAATTTGCCTTCATTTAAAGCACACAGTGAATAATGTTTCTGTTTCTTAATTCAGTATTACATTCTAGCAGTGCAAAGCTGTAGTTATGGAGGGAATCATAGCCGAGCGTATAGACAAACAAGTGGGTACGGAAACAGAGGAGGAAACAGAGGAGGAAACAGAGGAGGAAAAAAGAAAGGAAGACGGTTAGTAAATTTGAAATTGTAGTGAAATTAAACATGTTGCGGGGAGTAAAATTGTACCAAAACAAAAATGAGTTAATGCATTTTGCTATTCTTGCCTCATGGGTCAGACCTCAGCGGTGTGGTGTGCCAGAAAGCCTGGGAACCAGCCTTCTACTTCAACGTTAACAAGGAGATTCATTACTACGCTGGACATGAAATCAAGATCTACGAGTCTCTTGATTCTTATGGTGCCATCATCTGGCCCGCGGTGAGACATCACGGTCACTTTTAATACACAAAATTCAATACCTTCAAGAATGTTTTGATATTTTGAGCTCAGCCTTACAGGAATAGTGTTTATATATAGTTTTATTTAAACATGTTTTTATTTCCAAACACAAAAACTAGTGCTTTGTATGTACGCTGGAGAGAATAATTAGTACTGAGTCTCTTCCTGTAATGTTTCACAAGGTTGGAGACACTTGGTCATTCATGCAGAATGTGTTAAGCTCCTTCTTAGGTTGGTTCAGTAGAATTCAACTCCTGAGATTGAGATGGTCATTGCATAATACTGGTTTCGTGTTTCCGGGAGAACGGTGGCTTAGTGGTTAGAACATTTTTCCTCACATCTCCAGAGTTGGGGGTTCGATTCCCACCTCCACAGAGCGGTGGAGGTTGGAGAATACATGGTGAGGGTTCTGAGATCATTCCTCCATACAGAATCTCTTCATCTCTTGGTTTTCTATGGGGTTCAGGTCAGGGGACTGGGATGGTCAGGGCAGGATCTTGATTTTTTGGTCAATAAACTATTTTTGTGTTGATTTTGCTGTATGTTTTGGATCATTGTTCTGCCGGAAGATCCAACCACGGCCCATTTAAAGCTTTCTGGCAGAGGCAGTCAGGTTTTCATTTAATATCTGTTGATATTTGAGTCCATGATGCCATGTATCCTAACAAAATGTCCAGGTCCTCTTGCAGAGTAACAGCCCTGAAACATTAAAGACGCCACCATAATTAACTGTGTTCATGAGGTGCTTTTCCATACAGCTACCTCTCTGTGTGTCAAAACCACCTCTGGTGTTTATTACCAAAAGGCTTTATTTTGGTTTCATCGGACCATAGAACCCGATCCCATTTGAAGTTCCAGTCGTGTCTGACAAGCTGAAGACGCTCGAGTGTGTTTATGGATGAGAGTAGAGGCTTTTTTTCTTGATACCCTTCCAAACTACTTGTGGTGATGGAGACTTCATTGTAGTTTTGGAGACTTTCGACCCCAAGACACAGCTAACTTCTGCAATTCTCCAGCTGTGATCCTTGGAAATATTTTATTCACTCGAACCGTCCTCTTCACAGTGTGTTGAGACGATATAGACACACGTCCAACTCCAGGTCGAGTCATAACATTTCGTAACACGTGATGAATGATTAAGGGAATTTGCCCTGTGTTACCTCATATGTATACCCCTGTCTCTGAGGTGTATTTACAAAAATAAATCATCAATGGAAATATACTTCTAATATATATTATTTTTCTCATATGAATACATAGATGTGCCAAAAATTGTTGCACACCTATATTTCACAAATATTTTTTTATAAACCTGTGTTGTGTTCACAATTGTTTGATATCCATGAGAAAAGAGTAGTTTTCTGAATGTTTTGAAAAAAAAAAAAGACTAAAAGGTTAAACAATAAAGAGAAATTTTCACAGCTCTTTGCTCATATTTACCAAGGGTGCCAATATTAGTGGAGGGAACCATACACGGTCCCCTTTTGATGCCAATCATCCTGATGACAAAAGTTATTTTGGTTTCATCTGTCAACGACACACAACGCCAGCTCTAATGATGCTTGGTAGAGTCCAGGCACTGCATTTTGTGAGCTTCTCTCAGGAACAGCTTGCTTCTTCCAACAATTTCAAACAACACTGTTGCTATGAAACAGCTGCTTATTTTTATACACCAGAATCGAATAAACTGTGCAATTCTAAAACTGTGATCTTTAGAATATTTTTTCTCTCTCTCCTTCTTCATTATTCTCATTCAGGATTCTCAAATCCTGGCAAATACTCAACTTTTTCAGACATGTGAAACTTTTTATCATGGTCCTAGTCGTGCTAATGGCATTTAATCTCTTATTTATTTTTATATCAACCACCTCATTTGTGCCAGTCAACAACAATCTGTTGGGTAATGGAAGTGATTTTACATGTGTGCAACCTTGTTTTGATATTAAACGTAATCCGTCCCCTGTCTGTGGTGCAGATTCGTTGTGGGTTACCTTGTATGGAAAAGGAACAAGGCTCAGAAGCTGTGCTGGGAAAATGTCAACAAAATGCACAAATGAACAAACAGTTAAAACCCATTGTGGCAATATTTTTAATCACAAGATATGTTTGAAATTGCAGGAATAAGTCAGGACAGAAAAGAATCCAAACTGCACTAGGATATTATACAGTGGGGGAAATAAGTATTGAACACGTCTTGAAACGTTTTGTTCAGTAAATATATTTACAGGAAATATAAAGAAGTCACAACATTAAAGTCCATAAATAAAGTTGTGTGTAATAAAGTGTAATGACACGGGGAAAAAGTATTGAACACGCTAAGGAAAAAGCAGTTCTCCAAGGTAAGGTAATTTATGGAATTTAATGTTGTGAATTCTTTATATTTCCAGATTTCTTGTGCTAATTCTGATGTCTGGTGAAAATTTTCATGTGAATAACGTCACTGAAAAAAATCTACTTATTTCCCCACTGTAAATATTAACCTGTGCAGTCCAGTCGCATGTTAACTTACCCGAGTCCTGTGACTGAATACCACTGCTATATTTTAATAATATTTCTTTCTAATTCTTTTCAAACATGTAGGGACTCGCACTTTGTGAGTATCTGGATTCTAATCGAAGAGCAATTAATCTGCAAGACCAAGCAGTCTTAGAGCTTGGAGCAGGAACTGGCTTGATATCCATTGTAGCCAGCCTATTGGGTGAGTTATATCATTTGCATACAGATTCAATATGGCTGTAAATGAATATGATTTGGCATAAACGTTTGCGTGCCATGACAATGTTACGTATACTACAGGTGCTTGGGTAACTGCCAGTGATCTTCCTGAAGTCCTGGGAAACCTGCGATTTAACTTGCGCAGAACCACACGGGGACATTGCAGATATACACCACAGGTGGTAGCGCTGTCATGGGGCTATGACCTGGAAGAAACCTTTCCTCGGAATGTTTATCGATATGACTACGTTTTGGCCGCAGATGTGGTCTACCATCATGACTTCTTAGATGAGCTGTTAGCAACCATGCGTCATTTCTGCCAACCAGGCACAACCCTGATCTGGGCCAATAAGATCCGCTTTGCGGCTGATCTGGTGTTTACGGAGAACTTTAAGAAGACCTTTAACACCACATTACTTGCAGATATGGGTGAGATAAAAATTTACTCTGCAACCACAAAAGATGCTGAGGTAGAAAGTCTAACAGTGATGCTGTTAGAGGATGCAGTGAAGCAGGAAAAGGAGTCGGAAGAGTGCAGCTCTGGAGATATTAGCAAGAAGCAAGGTCAATATGCTAATGAGGATGAACTGGAGGAATTAAACAGAGATACAAAGCAAAGGAATGTCAATGGAACAGGAGAAGAAACTGAAGAGAATTGTGAAGTTAAGTACAAAGAAGGTAAATATTTGAAGGCCATTCAGAACTATGCTGTGTCTCTCCAGATATCTGACACTGACGAGGTCTGCTTACATGATTGTTGCAAAAAGTTCCCTTCTTCAGTCCGTACAGGATTCCACTCAGTTTTCTTGTGATTGTTGCATCCAAAAAATGTTTGATTTTGTGGCAACTTGCAATTTTTTGTGCTTTTTTATGGAAAACTACTTGAATTGGCAAAATTTCTGTTGCACAAAATGGTCTTTCGCAGTCATGTTTGTTGGGAAACAAGACCTTTTAGCTGTACTCATGTTCGAAGAACCTGAATCGTAGAGGGCTTCGGTTGAATGTGCGTCGTGATGATGTCACACGACGTGTCTTGGCCCAAATCTGCGGAAAATCTGCGATAATTTTGAAAAATTGTAAGCTCCTCCGAATATTGCGGAGTTTTCTTGATTTTGCGTTTATGTCTGTGAACGCAATATCACGAAATCTTGAAGGTACTGAGCTTCTTAGTCTCTCTGTGGACCTTTTGGTCTAAGATTGTATTTTACGTTCTTACAGCCCATGATCTTTCCAGAAACCTAACGTTATTTATTTTGAGCAGAATCACATGACTCCGAGAGGAATGAACGACTGGTCTTCCAGAGATCCTGTGCACCCAGCACACACAATAAACTAGTAAAAGACATTTACAATTTTTTTGGCCACAAAATCTGCATAGAAATGCCCACTGGTGAGATCACGTGTCCGGCGGTAAGTAGTCTCCATAACTACATAAAGTCATCGTATGTGAAAGCTGACTGACGTTAACTGACAAAAGCCAAGATCTTTTGTGTTGCACTTTCTTGTCCAGGCAGTGGCTTTATGTAAATTCCTGGAAACACCAGCAGGTCAAGAGCAGATCGTTCTCCTTGACCGAACCGTACTAGAGCTGTGTGCAGACACTGGATTGCTGTCAACAGTAGCTACATTGTTGGGTAGGTTTCACAAAATAAGTTTGATAAGAGCATCATCACGAATCAGTACTAAGTAATTCATCTGGCTTGTAGGTGCCAGAGTAACATCTACGGACCACCCAGAGAGCTTGGAGAATCTAAGAAGTAACTTGCATCAGAATACGAGAGGTTGCCAAAGGCACGAACCACAAGTGATAGCCCTAACCTGTAACTTCGAACAAAACTTCCCTCATTCTGAGTGTCAGTATGATTACGTGCTGGCAGCTGAGGCACTCCACCACCATGACTGCTTCGCTGAGCGATTGGTTACCATGAGACATTTCTGCCCACCAGGCACAAATCTGATCTGGGCCATTAAAGTGTGTTCTCCATCTGACCTAGTCTTCATTGAGGACTTCAATAAAGCTTTCCATACCACCATGCTAGCAGAGCTGGATGGGGTGAGGATTTACTTGGCAACTCACAGAGCTACAGACAACAAAGATGATCTGATGAAAACAATGAGCAGAGAACAAGAGACGGAAGAGTGTCAGACAGCATGGGACTATACCAAGGAAGAGAATTCAACAAGAGAAAAGTCACAAAACTGCAAAGACACAACGGTAGATATCGACAAAAATGAGGTCGTCATACATGAACAGAAAGTGGAGAACGAGCAAGAAGAGTATACTGGAGAAAATGACCAGGAGTGTGGAAGATCTGGGAAATGGGAAGAGTCCCAGGTTCACAGTGAATCAGAGTCATCTTGGACAGGTAATATACAGTAGATCAGTATTAAAGAATTATGTCATTTTGTTATGCTAGGTTTATATATTTATTGATTTATTTCATCTCCATTCTCAGACGAATCAGATGAACAGTTATCTTGTCCGAGGATTTGGGTATCCAAGCTTTCCTACTTACCTAGTAAAGAGATTCACTACTTTATGGGTCACAAGATCATCATAGAGGAGTCATTCGATTCTTACGGTGCCATGATTTGGCCTGCAGTGAGTGTTGATTGAGAACAATGGAGGGCTGATCAAAGTAGCGGTCAACTTAATTATGATTTCCTTACGCTGATTCCTCAATCTCATAGAGATTTAGGACAATTGTGCATTTTTGCAGGCGATTGCTCTCTGTAAATTCCTGGAAACACCAGATGGGAGGCAGCAAATAAATCTGCTTGATAAAACAGTTCTGGAGATTGGAGCAGGGACCGGGCTACTCTCAGTTGTCATAACTTTGCTCGGTAGGTCTTACGTCGCTCGTACAGTTATACATGTTTATTCATGAATGAATCAAAAGAATGACCGTGTTTGATGACGTTAAATTGTGTCTGTAGGTGCCAAATTAACAGCCACTGACCTGCCAGAAATCTTGAGTAATCTGAGGTATAACCTCAATCGGAATACCAGGTGGCTGCGCAGACATGAACCCCAAGTGAAAGAATTGTCCTGGGGTTACGAGTTAGAGAAAACCTTCCCTCGCTCCTTACAACACTATGACTACGTGTTGGCAGCTGATGTGGTTTACCATCATACCTTCCTAGATGAGCTTCTAGCCACCATGCATCATTTCTGTCAACGTGGCACAACTCTCATCTGGGCAAATAAGATACGATATCCATCTGACCTGACTTTCTTAGAAAACTTTGAGAACACTTTCCATACCACACTACTAGCAGAGCTGGAGGACGTAAGGGTTTATAGTGCCACATATAAGTCTTCGTAGAGACGAAAAGGACAAGAATAAGACAGTGAAGAATGTTAAAACAAAGACATTTTGGAATTTTAAGCACCCTCTGCTGCCTGTAATGGGAAGTGGACCTGCTGTGAAAACTGAAGCCTTCCACGTACTCCATCACCTCTGATGAAACTGTGCGTGCCTTGAGTTACCGTTTAAAGAGTGACTCCAGCAGTCTATGGGCCTGTGCACTGACACCGACTGCTACGTGCCTGAACGCCTACAGAAAAACACTGCGTTATTTACTTGTGTAGGAGTTATAGAGGTGTGTAATGTGTCTGGTTTTACAGCTTACATTACAGACAGAATGAGTGTGTCCATTACTTCCCAGTAGTTGAGCAGAGTTTGGTGCGTTTGGACATAGAATATTGTCATGTTATGGCATGTTGAATGACAAATTGTATAAAAACATAATCGCATCGAGTTTTGTTATTACGATATGTTTTTATTCAATTTAGGTATTTCAACATGCCATTTTGCCTCGAGGACATTTGGCACTATTATACTTCCATAGGTGTGTTTGTGTGCTTGACAAAACCTAAAGGCAACCTTGTATGGAACTGAAGTTATTAAGTGTTCAGTGATGGAGAATTGAGTGACTTGAAAGGATTCATTACGAATGAGTTTCAGACTCTTAGCTAGCAGGTTTTTCTTCAGCAACTGTTCTTTAGGACACAGCATCTGTGTAGATTGTCCCAAACAAACTTCTAAAACAATTTCTTTTTGTTTTAAACATTTTATTCAGAATCATCATCATATCACACAATTCCCAACGTTACTGTAATAACAAAATAACTTCTCACCTTTCCATACATCTCTTGACGTAGAACGGTTATAAAATGATCGTACATATCGTAGGGTTCAAATTAAAAGTACATTTTTAAAATATTGGCATTAACTTGTATTTGTTTCAACTTTAGAAATACATATCCATTAATACATCTTAAGCTCTTGAACAGAGCGACGGCGATACGAGAGCCGTGACTGCACTCGGAGATGGACGGCGTGAAGATCGAGATGATTTAAGGCCATTGTCGAGGAAACTGATGTTGGTAAAGTCCATGCCAGTGTAACCCTGAATATATTGTTGCAGACTAAAAAACACAAACTGTGTGCGTATTTAAACCATGTTGGAGAAGGAAATAATTCCATTAGCACAGAATTACAAGCTAGGATCATTTCAACAAAATAAAATATGACCCTTTAGGCATTGTGTCATGACATTACTGCCTGTAAAGCACCACATTTTCAGTGACAATAATATGTAAACATACATTTAAACCATTAAAACCCCACACTACATTATCAAAAACAGCTGGAGCCAAATGGAGCTTAACAACGGAAGTTACGCAGCTTTACTGTACGATGATGAATACACACAGGGTTAAAATCATGAAGAGGGATTCATATTCTTTCTAGTGCAGCTCAATTCAAACTTCACGTTCAAACCATACTATACCAATTTAAAAGAAAACTCCTCCATGAAAACACATGAAACATATTTACACTGATATTTGTGACGGGTGTTGTGTAGTGATTCTGGTGGCTGGTGCTGTATTTTCATAGACGTTAGTGGTTGTCTGCTGCTCTGGTGTTTAATAAGAGATCTTCAACCAGAACGAGACACAGAAATACCACACAGTTCTGATCAGTTGATTATAAAATAGTCGTTCAGGATGGAGTTTCCCTTTAAATGTATGGACATTTACATGATACATTCCATGACATGATACATTCCAGCAGTTTTTAATTTTTTCTAGAAGGTGTGCTATTGTAGTGCCATGAACAGGCTGCCGTTTGTAGAAATTGCGAATTGGGAGTATATGAATCCAAAAATAAATAATAATAATAATAATAAAAAAACAAAAAAAAACACATTTTGTACACGCACTCGCACTTCTTTCACTCATAAAAAGGCAACGCTCCATTATACAGTATAAAGAGACCCAGTTAAATTTCCTCTTGATATAACTGACTGAAAGCTATAAGCCTTCAGGCCAAAAACAACCTCTTCGACTTTATAAAAACATGCATACCTTGTACATATACTGTAGATCAGGGGAAAAGAAAGTTTACATATATTTATATTGCCTTTATATAGCGATGTGCATTGTGACTGCAGTTCCTATGCTTAAACACAGTTCAATCATTAGAGGATGTCCTACTCTTACTCCCTCCTGCATTTAATGAAAAATGTAATAAATTGGCACTCCAAATGATAAAACATAAAACAAAAAAATCCACCACACTCTACAGGAGGCGATCTGGGACTGTACATCACACAAAAAATGGCAACTAAGCGGCAACTCCTCCCTCTATACATACCGAAAGAGGAGATATAACTCCTTATCCACAATCATACAGAACAGTAACAGAGAAACCTGCAACTGAAGGCTTTTGATATGGTAGTGAAATGTACACATTTATGTCCCATGTGATCCTGCAGGTCTGAATGAAATTGAGCTTTGTTTAAAAAAAAAAAATTAAAATAAAAAAAGGCTTACTGGGATCCACGTTGGACCACATCAAGGGTCTTTAAAAATCTGGTACTGCATTTGCAGGAGGAGATCCTGCGTTATCTGGTTTAAAAAGGTGTGTAGTCTGAGGCATACATGATGGGAAGCCAGTTCTCAGTGTAGGTGGCACAGTGCATCCAGCCCAGAGACTTCATCAGCTGCAGCACAGACAGAGCAGTTTCTCATTTACAAACCCAAGCTTTGGGGGCAACTTTTTAAATTAGAGCAAAAACATACACATCAGGTCCATAAGTATTTGGACATGGACAGAGTTTCTGTAGTCTTGCCTCTGTACACAAATACGATGGATTTGAAACGAAGCAAATCAAGACATGATTGAAGTGTAGACTTTCACTTTAATTTGAGGAACTCAAAAAAAAAAAAAAAAAAAAAAATTGCATCAGCAGTTTACGAATTACAACCAGTATTCCAGTCATTCCTAACCGCTTAATGCAATAGTAATTATTGTTGAAGCCCTGCAATTAAAGCTGAAAGTCTACAATTCAATCACACCTTGATTTCTTAATTTCAAATCCATTGTGGTGGTGCACAGAGGCAAAACGGCAGAAATGGCGTGTCACTGTCCAAATACTTATGGACTTGGCCGTTTTTTAATTGCAGTTCAAGAAGGAACAAGTCATTCTTACCTCAATGCAGTTTTTCCAGTTTTCTTTGCTGGGTTTGTCTTCTACAGTTTTCGAAGCGTATTTCAAAGCTCTTCCATACATTTTATTTGCTAAGGCATGTTTGTAGGAAAACGACAGAACCTGCCAAGGAAGCATGAAGCCGTTAATAAAAAATAAAGGTGTAGGTATGCAGTACCAATTAATGAAGTCCGCCAGTAATCTAGTCCAGAATCCACATGAATAGAAAAAATAAATCTCTTTTCCTTAAGTTCTCTGCCACAGGAAAGTCCTCAGGCCGGAGAACCTCGTGCTTTCTGGTTTCTATTCAACATCATCTGTTTTTTTATTGAGGTGCTTTTTTTTTTTTTTACTTAAAAAAAAAGGTACAATAGAAATAAGGCTGGTGTGGTATAAAGGGTATAAAACACTTTGGGGTGGCAACAAGCCAGGTTATGTTTTTCTACTTATGAATGAAGGTGTACAGAAGGTACTATGGCATGAATGACTGATTGTCCCTATGAACTAACAGCAAGTCCTTATATACACACTGCTACTTTTCTTGAATTAAATTCTTTCAAAAAAGTAAGTGATGTCGGTATGAACCCCCTCTCCAGGCAAAACTCTATGATCTGCTTACAGATATAGATATGTGTGGCTGTAACTTACTGATATGAACACATGTCCTAAGGTTAAGCATGACTGCAGGGCGTGGGCATGCACGCGCACACACACACACACACACACACACCTCACTATATCGATATACTCTACACTGCACTCTGTAATCTCCGCAGGATAAAATGGCAGATGTAAAATTTGCACACACCTTAGAGTCAGTGAGGTCAACCCACTTTTGAACCTCCCAGAAAGTGTCGGTCAGTGCTTTAGTCACGCCGTGTGGGTCGTCTTCAGAGCTGCCCACCTCGCTCGCGCTCGCCCCCTCCTGCTCTGGAGGCTGCATGAGCTGATCAGCCAGAGCACAGCCTTTCCTACAGAGAGCGTCCAGCAGGGATGACTTCTGCTTCTCCATGTCACTGCAAAAGAACAACACGTTCAGAGTCATGTGGGACATTTTAAAATAGTCAACTGGACTTGAGGAGCTTTATGGTCTTCAAGATTACAACACAACGAGCTTTGGCTTAATACTGTTAGCCTATAAGCTCGATTCTACACACACACAGTTCACTAATCAGCTACAGAGGACCGGAGCTGCTTTGTTTGTATTAAAAAGAAACCATTTTTTTAATAACCTCTTTATAGAGACTGCGTCTGGACGAGGGTCGGTCTTCATTGTGAGATACACTGCCAGTGCAGTCTGGTCAATGTGAGAAATAACAATATCTGCTGCTGACACGATGTCTTGCAATCGCTTCAGTCGCTCCTGAAGGGGAAAAAAATAAAATAAATAAAACAAAAAAGGTGTGCGCATACGAGAAAGAAAGAGGGAAAAAAAAAGTGAGGTACCTTCTCGGAATCCAGCTGATGCAGTCGTTGGACATGGAGAGGGAGGTAATTTGCAAAGTTCTCCTTCAGTTCATCATATAACATATTATCATCCAACCTGAGGATTAAGAAGAAAAGGTGAGATCACAAAATGCGTGTAAAATAAAAGCAGGACTGGAAAACAGAAAGTAGTGAAATCCCAGACTGACTTGGTCATCCACTGGATCTTCATGTCTCGGAGGGCTTCAGAGAACTCCTCCTTCACGTCCTTCTCTTTCTCCCCGTCCTTGTCCTTCTCTTTTCCTCCGTTCTTTGATTTATTAGGGGCCGAGATCAGGTGGTAGAAAATTTGCACGATGTCCTAACCCAGGGCGAAAAAAAAAGAAAGATGAGTTAATTCTTCTCATCACTAAAACATATTACTCATGAGGTACAGCAGATTTTGATCCAGCACAGTCTCCTGCTTTTTTTTTTTAAATGCCAAACATTCTAAACACTTAATTTCACAATTGTTAAATTAAGAATTTCTGGTAAAGTTTTAAATCTAACATCATAGACTAGTGTAGTATACAGTGCCTTGCGAAAGTATTCGGCCCCCTTGAACTGTTCGACCTTTTGCCACATTTCAGGCCTCAAACATAAAGATATA
>JAFFST010050921.1:302865-307865 GCA_022414735.1 Noturus placidus | reverse complement strand
AAATAAATAAAAGAGTACAGTTATATAGTAGCAGTGCAGCAATAATCATATATGATGTCCTCATCATATCAGCTGATCAGTAACGAGTATACTATTTCTTTTCTCCTCATTAGCATTCAGTCCATGTTCCAGTAGGAAGCTACCATAGACGAGACTCTGACATTATACTGAATGAAAACACATATACTGTATACATCTCCAGAGGGAAATACATATCCACACCCATTACTCTGGAATGATTTCTCTTAAAGCTTGTTGTTTAGAGAATAGCGTCTGTGCTCTTTTTCCTCGCCCACAACCAATTTCTCTATGACATTTGCTGAGTAGTGACCTTCGCCATGCTGCGCTTTGAGGCTCTCGCTCTGAACTTTGCTGTCTGCGAAACCCCCCAAAAAAAAAAAAACACAATTATTATTCGGGCAAGCTTTAAAAATGTTGTCCTTCCGATTCTCATCGGATGCCATTATAGAGCGCTGTCTCGAGAACGGACACACGAGTTCAGGTTTCGGATCGACTCACGACGTGACATTTTCCGTCGGCGGTTTTTGAAAGCTTGAAATTGGTAGCACTTTTTAGGGTCTCCAAAAGTTTGAAATTGGAAATGAGCTGGAAAGCTGATTCTAGGTCGAACTTAGAGATGGGAATCTTTTACAAGGTTTCCTTTATCAAGATATAGTGGGGACCAAATGTCTGAGACATTGAAAAATCTGGTATTTTCGTCCATCCATCCATCTTGTATACCGTTTATCCTTCCTTCAGGGTCACGGGGAACCTGGAGCCTATCCCAGGGAGCATCGGGCACAAGGCGGGGTACACCCTGGACAGAGTGCCAATCCATCACTGGGCACAATCACATACACACTCACACACACATTCATACACTACGGACACTTTAGACACGCCAATCAGCCTAACATGCATGTCTTTGGACTGGGGGAGGAAACCAGAGTACCCGGAGGAAACCCCGACCCATGGGAAGTACATGCAAACTCGACACACACACAGGGCCACGGTGGGAATCATGTAAGGATGTAAGTGTATTGTTGTTGTTGTTTTAAGAAGGTCCATGCTGAGACTTTCTATGCATTGATTGGTGAGACTTGAACTCATTAGTGTAAAGTCAATTCATTTCATCCCTGCGGGTTTAATCAGGAATGTAATTAGTAGATTAAATGATTGCTAAATGAATCATTTTGTCGTAGATGTAAGAAAAAAGCGCACACACCATAGACACACACCCATCATACATGCAATAAAGCTCCTGTCATGCCACAGTCATAACATGATTACATGCCTCTTTGGATTAATGGCCATTTGTTCAGTCGGTGAGAGAAGGTGCTTTCTCAGAGTGCCACACACATTTATAGAAAATACTGTACATCAGCATTGGTGCTCGGTGTAACCTTTGGTCCATCAAATACCTCACATGGACGCAGCATATATACCTGCTGTTAACCTCACAGCAGATGTCAACACCCCCCCCCCCCCCCCCCATTATGGCTGTGAATATTTGATATATTGAGCTGAGTTTCCATTTTTAGAGACCCATAATGTAGAACCATATCCATAATGGCTCTCATTGACCCCTGGAAAGAAGATCTTTTGGGTTTCCATAGTAACTCATTAGCGTTAGCCTCACCTAACAGTATTTTTTTCTGCTCCTGTGTGCCTACTAATCACGTTCATTGTGATTAGACTGCCTACATGTTTCTAGAGAATTATGCGCCTGTCTAGAACCACGGCAGAAACGGGATTTGTGCCGCAGCCCACAGAAAGGCATTCATCTGTTCATCGAACTGTTTCTGATGTTTATGGTGTCTTCCAGGTGGCCATGATTTTGAGGATCATCGAGAGAGTAGCCTGTAGTTGATGATGAAGTGTGTAAAGATGTCCAACGTGGTTAACCATTGGTTATTTTGGTTAAAGTAGATTTATTTATTTATTTATTTATTTATTTATTTATTTATTTATTTATTTTTGAACCATTTGTACATTTCATCTGCATATATCAGCTCAGTTTCCTTCTACGAACCGAATAAAGAGCTAGTGGAGGCTGGAGACGGTCTTGATTAAGTATTCATGGCACTATTAATGTACAGTTGAGCCCTGTAGCGCTAATCCAATAACTGCTGCATGATTCGACCGTCAGAGAGATCGTTCCTCTCGCGCATAGTCGCCACGTGCCTGGCTTTCCCTGTGTAAATGACTGCATGTATTGATTTTCTGATCTATGCGATTGAGGGGGAAGAGTGGGTGGGACGTGAGAACGTGTGTGGGACGGACCTGTATCACAACGAAATGGCTCCGTCGGTCTTCCAGGGCTGGCCGTCAAGCCTGGAAATGTCACTGGATATCTAATTGGATTGAGAGCATGAAGGAACCATCTGTTCTTTGCTATTTGTATACACTTGCATCTACACACAGTCACTAGGTATGTTGGGTTATATGTTTCTTTGCCATGCAGAGGCTTACGAGAACCTGTTCCCATCTTAAGGGCTATAATTGGTGTAACTACTCCACTCTTCAGTGCTTGACTGCTTAGTGTGGCAATCCTTCTTTTATCTTCAGTATGCAGTAGGCATTGCAGTAATGATTAGTATATGCTGCATATAAACACTTGGGGGTCGTCTTCATTGTGTTTACAAGATAAAAGAAGATTTCATATGAAATTTTAGAGTATTAATGTTTTAGGACGGCACTTAGAGTTCATGTTTCTTAATGTGGTGGAACCCATGGTTATTCGGTTTGCAGTTGGGGATAAGTGCAAGTCTTTTCTTAGTAATTTACCAACACATCTGAGGAAAATGTTATTCCGGACAATTTCAAGCCATTTTCATTATTATTCTCCAATTACATGGCCTAAATTCCATCCATAAAAGCTAAAAAACTAGCTACATCTCCTCAGCCACTGGCTAATTTATGTTTAGTGTCTGTATTTCCTAGTTGCTTGCGACATCGTGCTGATGGCTTTAGTCACCTGAAGTGGCTCATCTGATGTGTTCACCTCAACTTTTCTTACTATTAGGACAAACAAATAATAGAAATCATTGACTATCTGATATAATGATTATTAAGTGTCGGTGGGAGTTCCTCACAAGGATAGTAAGACACATGTATGCGCTTTAGCCAGTTGCATTTCCAAATCCTTTCCTGCCTTGTAAGTGCTCTAAGTGCTCCTCAAAACAGGAGCGAAATGTTCGGGAGCTTTGTCACGCTTCATTTAGCCAGTTCATTTTTCCCGACGGAAAATAACGTAGCGATAATATCCGAAACGCTTTTTTACTTCCAAATGACTTCCGGGGCTTTTGTAGTTGTGGTACGGGAAAAACCTGATTCTGTTAATAATTACCCGACCTGCTAAAACAATTAGATGACTGCGGAGTTAATTAGCAGTGTTTCACAGGTAGCTCCTGGCGGTTCATGTCTGGCTGGCCCGAGTTCTGACTTTGTCATTCACATTAGCTTGCCACGTTCAGAGCGTGTCAGTCTGGGTTTGGATTGACTGTTTCCAAAGCAGATTAAACTCGAGTGGGATTAGAGTGACAGACACTGGCCAGTTTGCCAAATGTGTAAAGAAGTGCTGACGTGTCGGACGCGCTCACGGCTTCGGCATCTGGAGTACTGTACTGTACGTTGAAGGGACGATGGTGAGGGAAGGAGGTGAAATGATTTTAAGCCGTCTTTTACGATTACATTCAATGCAAGGAGAGAACACGACAGCTCATAGCTGAACTATCAATTTAGTGACTTACTGTCTTTCCGTCGATGTTTGCGACGTTAGAAACAAGGCTAATGAACATGTATCGTTAGTTTCCCTTAATCTATATTAATGCTAGCGTGCATCTATCCATCCATCCTCTACCGCTTACTCCTTTATCAGGGTCACGGGGAACCTGGAGCCTATCCCAGAAGGCATCGGGCACAAGGCGGGGTACACCCTGGACAGAGTGCCAGTCCATCACAGGGCACAATCACACACACACTATTAATGTGTTATTGCTAAGTCAGTTTAAGGACTGGGCAGGACAGTGCTTTTGCTCGCTTGTTCGGCTAGCTAATAAAATGTATGATTCGTCCACCACTGTTGTACGTCTGTACTCGGTTTGAAGGACAGAGATGTCGCATCATGCATGTGACATTTAATCACAGAATATTACACAGTGATGTATTGGTTCAGCATATCTGAGTGTTTCATTTATCACCGGGATTACTAATAGCACCATGATCAATCCGTTTTGACTCATCCTGCTATACACAAAGTGAAGTGAGCACAAAATCAAGGACTTTTTTTTTTTGATTAAGCAAAGTCGTTTCTCTCAGGTTCAGTCAGGTCTATGTGAAAGTTCAACTTTCCAGCAGGCTTAGCTATAGCGCAGCAGGGGGGAGAAAAAAATTGATCCTTTTTCACTTAAATAAACATGATCTTTCTCCAAAGTGAGTCTTGCATCCTGTGACGGAGTAAGAAAGGAAGTGCTTTTAAGGATGGAGGTGAGACAGATACGAGACGAAGGTTGAGAAGGGATTACTGGCAAAGCCTGTTTATTATATAGAATCTACAAATCTGGAGTAGAACCTGACATGGTACAAAATGGAAGATGGAGCTTAAACCTATAATATCAAACATCCGTGCAGTACATTGTGATATACAGCATGGATTCTTTGCAGAATAACAAGCGTGGTCAGTATTTTCATCAGACATGTGAGAATGTCAGGTTATTCCTGCACTTGTTTGATGATTCATTTATCTAAAGAAGCGTTCCAAGGTTATATGCTTTAATAAATCTGTAAAGCTTGTTTGTGTGTGTGTGTGTGTGTGTGTGTGTGTGTGTGTGTTTGATTACATGTCACATACACTCTTAAAAATAATGGTTCAGATTACAAAAATGTTTTTTTTTTTTTTTTCAGCCTGATACCATAGGGGAACCCTTTACATTTACATTTATTTATTTAGCAGACGCTTTTATCCAAAGCGACTTACTAATGAGAGCACACTCACACAC
>JAFFST010050921.1:266091-297581 GCA_022414735.1 Noturus placidus | reverse complement strand
CAGGGTGTACCCCGCCTTGTGCCCGATGCTTCCTGGGATAGGCTCCAGGTTCCCCGTGACCCTGATAAAGGAGTAAGCGGTAGAAGATGGATGAATGGATGGATGGATGGATGGTTTCACTCAGGGAAGAAAAAAAAAGTTTTGAGTAGGTAACAGAAGCCCTTAAGGAACGCTTGTGAATATAGATTTATTCATTTATTTATTATAGAAGGCATGTTTTATGAAAAGACCAATAACAGTTTCAGCTAAGCAAAGCTTGAAAGCAGCTACACTGCAGGCAAACGGACTGTGTGTTTGTACCAGCCTCCCTAACCTGCTCTGAATATTTAGGAGATACAGCTAATCCCAAAAGGGCTATAAAAAAACTACTGCAGTGCTGTGGAGTGAATATTTCATTCATCTGAGTGAGGCAGAATGTGATTGGTTTGCATCAGACAGGGCGTGTTGTATACAGATTCGAGGCTTTTCATCTTTTCATCTCTGCGTCCCGGCTTTAAATCGATGCTTTAACCAGAATGCCACCAGTACCCGGAAGGGAATTTTTCTACCAGTGCCTGTTCATGCAGTTTTATTTCATTTCAGTTTTATAATGAGCTCATCACTGGTTACGTTTATTTCCAGTCCCATTTCTTAAAGTTAATAAGAAACAATAAAAACATCTTCGGGCCGCACGGTGGCTAAGTGGTTAGCATTGTTCGGAGGTCCGGGATTCGAGACCCCAGGGTCCGGGGTTCGAGTCCCGCCTCCAGGGTTTGGGGTTTGAGTCCCGCCAGGGTCATGTGTGTGCGGAGTTTGCATGTTCAACCCCGTGTGTTGGGGGTTTCCTCCGGGTACTCCGGTTTCCTCCCCCTGTCCAAAGACATGCATGGTAGACTGATTGGCGTGTCTAAAGTGTCCGTAGTGTATGAATGTGTGTGTGAGTGTGTATGTGATTGTGCCCTGTGATGGACTGGCACTCTGTCCAGGGTGTACCCCGCCTTGTGCCCGATGCCTCCTGGGATAGGCTCCAGGTTCCCCGTGACCCTGATAAAGGAGTAAGCGGTAGTGGATGGATGGAAAACATCTTGAAGACCTTTCTCTCCTAAAGACCGTTCCATGGGGGAAACTGTGTAACAGACCGTTACAAAGCACTGACACCGAAGACTTCTTCCTATGTTCTATGTTTTGTTTTTTTTAAACACCAACACATTTTTAATCACATTTTTAAAATGTATTATTATGCCATACAAGTCCCTGTGAGTGAGTTGTTACTATATACGTATTGGAACGACCGAATTAAATGAAACCTGATATTTGAATTGAACAGCCAGCACTATAGTCAAGTCAAACATACTGCAGTAGAATGTGAAGGCCCTAAAGGATTTTTTTCCCCTCAAATCTAGTCAGGCGCTTCTATTATCTTTTTCTTAAATCTGATCTTATCTCCGTGAGTGTTATAAATGGGTGCTCTCAGGATGCCACCGCGTGGAGAGTCCCGAAGTAAATTTCCGAAAGACACAACCATAAGTGAGAAATTTGACTCTGCATGATGTCCCAGTGTGTCTGTAGGAAAATAAGTCCTCGGTCATGACGTTAACCCACTATTTGAATATGCTCTGATGCTCATTTGGAGTAGATTTGCTCTCAGCCCAACCCCTCTTTTTGAAGGTTTTTAAGGATGTCCGATTATTTGTCTTATCTGTCCGTCTTTTGAAAGCTTCTGTACCATAACCCAAAAGAGCACACCAAATCAAAAGAAGGCATCTTTAAAGACATCCTGAAAGTTCTAAAGTCAGCCTGTTATCTCTTTGTGTGTCTGGTGGCGTTAGTCTCGATGTCATCGATCCTTTGCGCTTGCTTTTCATACTAGAATTGGCTGTACACCTCTACATGAGTCCCTTGGACAGTCAGCTTTAAATTCAGGAATTAAGACATGCGGTGTCTATTTTTTTTTTTTTCTTCCCCTTTCACCTGAGAGTCCCATGAAGAATCAATTTCCGCAGCTGCTGGAGGGTCTTGACTTCAGCATGCCAGACCTTCCCCTTACTGCCTCAATTACTGTGCTGCCAAACACCCCAAAGAGCATTATGTCTGAGCTTTGGCATCAGGACCATTGTGTGTGTGCGTGGTAGCACAAAGTAATCCTGAAGCAGGCACACAGCCCATGGCACTCGTGGCGTATACACATTTTCACTCGGCGCTCCACGCTCTTCTATTTCTTTTTCTTCATTTGCCCACTTACCCTCTTCAGTCTGGTGATTACATAAGTGCTGGAGCTCTTTCTCCTGGCTAGTGGGAGGATAATTGAAAAGGAGAGTCAGGATGAAAGCGACTTTTTTTTATTTATTTAATTAATTATTTTTTATTTATTTATTTATTTTATTATCCGGCTCTCTCGGTTCAGCGTAATAGCAGAGGAAGACACCCAGAGCAGAAAAATGAGCCACAGTGAGTGGGTTGGAAGAGGATGAAATGGCCCAGGCTTTTTAAACGGGGCTGTGAAGTAGGTATGTGCTGATATTAAATGCTCACATAATCATGATAAGTACCTAAGCACTTTTATTGCTGTATGATGAAATGAACCTTGGCAGGCAGCATCACTGGCGATCAGAACTTGTAGCTGCCCTCGTCGAAGGGCTTTTAAACGCGATGCTTCCATCAATTTGGCGAAGGTACCATAGAAGAAAATGGTCCTTAAGCTGCGTTTTAACGAGGATAGTCTTTTTATCTTTCGAGGAAATCAGGCTCGATGATCAGATGCGGCCTACTTAAACAAGAACCTCCCAAATAAAACACTAGTATCATTATAGTTTTCTTGTTTAAAATGGTCATCTGTCTGAGCGTCTTATCAAGCTCGAAGTGTCTACTCAACCATGCATTTGGTCCCTTTCTAGAACCTTCAAACTGAGGGTTTATACCTCGTACACCGTTAAGAACCTATAAAGAACCTTTTTTTTTTTTTCTTCTCCGAAGTCTGTCTTGATCCCACTTTTTATGATTGTACTAAATATTCGCCGTCATATTTGCGGCAATATTGTGCATGCTTATAGCCGAGTCTGTCATGCGGCTCACCTCCTGCTGTGCTGTTTGGGAAATACGGCGCGATTACATTTCTTCGTAGAGAATCCGATGTGCTCGCTCAACCTTCACTAGATACAGTATTTATGACTGCACACAGTGGAGCGCACGCATGCATGCGTGTGATTTGTATATAAGCATTTTTCTGTCAGCCTCTGGCACTTTCATAAAACATTCTACGTATCTGTACGCAAGCTTCAGCTTCATAGTCTCGCTCTGAGATTAAGGTCAGGCCAAACACGCATGCTGCTTTGTACACTGTCTCGGTTTCCTGATAACAGTGCGGTGGCAGTGGCGTGCCGGAGCGATAAGGCAAACGCGCGTCTGGACAGCGTGTAGAACATCAAACGTTTCTCTTTGCTGTCTTTTTAAAGGCAAATCCATTATAAAATCCATTATATTTGCCTTTTCACTTCCTTTTTCAGCTGTCAGTTCAAAGCATCTGAATGCTGACACAGGTTAATAGGGTCACATGGACACTGATACGAGGCTGAGCGATGCTGTGTGATGGATCGGGTGATTTTTATTGTTTATCTCCCCCCCCCCCCCCCCCCTTACTGACTATGTAGACATGCGAAGATTTTCACCAGTCCAAATGAATTCATTACAATGACAGATTCCTGATAAACTAAACCTGGGATTGCAGTGTGTCCTAACGTGGACACGTCTTTATTTATATGCATGTTACGTGTAATCCGATCTAAAGTTATGCACATGTCTGGAGGGAGGTTTAGTACCAGTATTACCATAACAACGAGAAATGCATGAGTCAGCTGTTTAGTCATGCTGATCGTCATGGTAATGAATTAAAATTATTTATGTCTCAGCAGAACGTCATCCAAGTGGGATTATAAAATGGACCGAGAGAAGAAGACTAATCATTTTGCTTAAAGTTTCATATTTACAGGGGGGTGGGTGGGGGCATACAGTGGCTTAGCATGTTCGCCTCACACATCCAAGGTCGGGGTTCGATTCCCACCGTGGCCATGTGTGTGGAGTTTGCATGTTCTCCCCGTGCTGCGGCGGTTTCCTCCGGGTACTCCGGTTAACTCCCCCAGTCCAAAGACATGCATGGTAGGCTGACTGGCGTGTCCAAATTGTCCGTAGTGTATGAATGGGTGTGTGAGTGTGTACGTGATTGTGCCCAGTGATGGATTGGCACCCTGTCCAGGGTGTTCCCCGCCTTGTGCCCGATGCTCCCTTGGATAGGCTCCAGGTTCCCTGTGACCCTGAAGGAAGGATAAGCTTTATAGAAGATGGATGGATTTACGTTTGCCTCACACCTCCGGGGTTGGGGGTTCAAATCCCAACTCAGCCCTGTGCGTGTGGAAGTTAGTTAGTGCGTGCCTCGGGGGTTTCCTCCGGGTACTCCGGTTTCCACCAGGTTGATTGGCATCTCTAAATTGTCCATAGCGTATGAATGTGTGTGCACCCTGTCCCCGCCTTGTGCCCTGAAGTCCCGTGGATAGGCTCCAGGTTCCCCTACAACCTTGTGTAGCATAAGCTGTATGGAAAATGGATGGATTTCATCTGGGTGAGCGCTCAGTCTGATAACAACAAGTTCGCTCATCACAATCAGTAAAGCCTAGCTGAACAATTTATGAGCTCCAGGAACATGCCAACTCAAGACTTAAGTAGTGTGATTATTTATTCAGGACAAACTAGAGCCATAAAGACTAAGAGCTAGGGCTGAGTCACACAGCAAGCCACTGAGTAAATGTTTTTAAATGATTTGGGTTTTTTTTTTAATGCTAATTGAAACCTTTCCATAGCGAATGCTTCTACTGGATGTGAAACCTTTTTGCAAAGCTTTTCAAATATGATTACCATGCGAAGGTCTAACAAACATATTATATTTATGGGGCAGCAGGAGGGGATAACGGTGTTGGCAGGATAAATCCAGGGCAGTTATGCAGGTATGGTGTCTCCCTTCCCTGTTTTTATCTATTTATTTATTTATTTATTTATTTATTTTCTGAGGTGCTGAAACGGCCATATTAGCAGGTCAGTTTATAGATTTCCTCCCTCATCCATTTCCTGAGCAACTCACTGTGAGAGTCTACACCAAGAAAGAAAGACTGGTTCAATAGTCAAATTAAAGTCTGAGATCTTAGTTAATGTCTTTTCTGTTCGATCTGTTCAGCTCAAGTTCTGTTAGAGCTACAGAGACTGAAACGATGATGATGATGACTCTTTTGTTGTCTTCTTGGTCACAAGCTTCTGTGTTCTATATCGTACGAGCTCATGGCTAGTGAAGACTGCCATGTTTGGTTTTTGCACCTGTAAATTGATCAAACAATGTAAGAACTCACTGATCCGCTTGAACTTTAAAACCCGCCCTCTCAATCACCACTGACACCATCACAGTCCATCTGACACACAGCTGAGAAACTTGTTGTGAGCTTTTCTAACCACATCACATCAACGACCAGATCGTGTAGATTTCTTCTTCACAATGTCTGATGAAGATGCCTCGAGACTAGGGAACCATCAAATTATCATACAGATTATCATGTACACTCTTAGGGGGAATCGGAGGGGGGGGATGGGTATTCCAGTTAGGACCCTTATTGATTATTTGATTGGTTTCTCCAGGGACAGAAAAGGAACCCTGAAAGGTTCTTCAGTTTGTGGAATCCTTACAACTTTTCAAGTAAAATCCAAAATCAGAGGATTTCACTTTACGTTAGATTCATATGGAACAGTTCACCATTAATAACCTTCGAAAAACCTTTTTTTTTTCCCCTAAGTGTTGTCAAGACTTTCCAGACTCGACTGTTTTCTTGGTCCATCGAATCTCCTCTACTGGACATTTAAAATGTCGTTCATACACTCCCAAAGCTCTCTCATGGGATCCCCTACACTATATATAAAAAAAACCCATCAAATTGTGAACCATTTTTTATTATTATTATTATTATTGTCCCTCTGGAAGATCCTTTAAATGAAACCAATGCCAGTGGATTTCACCTTAAGAGAAAATTCTAGAACTAGAAGTCCTCTAGGAAACTAAGGATCCTTAACTATTGAGGTAGAACATCTTCAGACCTTTTTTTTTTTTTTGTACAGTTGGGATCTCACTGCTTTAGTGTTTAATTTTTTTTTTCTCTATACACACTTTTTTTGTTTTTATTAAAGGTCTAATATATTGCTTACACACATACTTTGGTCCTTATATTTTAAACATTAACTGGGCCACTGATGCACTTAACGAACCTGCGTTAGTTTCAGATTACAGATTGTGTATGCTTGCAACTGTTTTCACATATTTTATGTTGACCTAGTTTTTTTTTTTTTTTATGTCAGCGCTTTGGAATAAGCACAAGACCATGTTAATGGAACTTGGCGGCAAGAATGGTAATCCTTTATATTGTAAGAAGAGGATAATTATATGAAGAGGAGTATAGAAATGTTAAAGACTAAGGGTTAACAATATATCTTCTAGAGGCCATTATTACAGAATGAGATAAATGTGTGCTGATGAACACTCTGCCATTTCTCACAGACAATTAGAGTGGAATATGAAACTGGATGGCATTTTAACAGGATTGAAGGTCAGTTTCACTGCCTCTGATTGGTCCTCCTCAATAACAGGTGGATGAATCCTGCAGTTAGGCTTTATTATCAAAACGAGAGTTGCAGATTTTGGGCTTATTGAGAAAGCAATGAAGCGCTTGTCCTTGAAAGTGACATTTCATTCAAAATTCAAGGGTATACATGATTCTGACAAATCTCAGCTCTGAGTGTAGTAATCTCCGACAGTAAGAAAGGCGGCTGTGGCTCAGTCGGTAGAGCGGGTTGTCCGCTAATCCATTAATCGTAGGGTTGGCGGTTCGAATCCCGGCCCGGGTGATCCCATGCCGAAGTGTCCTTGGGCAAGACACTGAACCCTAAGTTGCCCCCGATGGCAAGCTAGCACCTTGCATGGAAGCTCTGCTACCATTGGTGTGTGGGTGTGCATTTGTAAGTCGCTTTGGATAAAAGCATCTGCTAAATGAATAAATGTAAATGTAATGTAAATGTAAATCCTGAAAGACTAAACCCGACTTGATCAAGCCTAATTAGAGCTCGTCCGTACTCCGTTGCATGACTGTGTGTGTGCATGTTTGCATTTACATGCATGTGGTACCTTTGCTGCTTTCATGTTGACACAACAGGATTAGAATTTTTTGCGGCGGCAGGCAGGGATGCGTTTAATTGAAGAGCACCGAGAAGGATTTGGACATCATCTGAAGTCAAGCAGCATGAACGGCTAAGATATAAACGAGAGAAAATGAGAGCAGGAGTGTGATCGCGCAGAAGAGCGAGATCGAGAGAGGACTCATTTGGAAGATAATAGACAGCACCGGAGCCAGCCATGCAAAATGATTGCGCTCATCCCACTGCTCCACAGTGTACCAGAGCTAATTGGGCTAAAAACGCTTTTTAATTTTTTGTTTATGCTCACGCAGAGCAGTTGGACAACCACAGGGATGATAATGTTTATGACTCCATTTATTGCAAAAATACAACTGAGGACTGAGTAAACCAGGGATTTAGCCTTTTCACAAAGTCGGTTTCTATATTTCCTGGCAGTTACACAACTATAAAGGGAGCGATGAAGACGGAAACAGGTGTCAAGCAATCAGTTTTATGTGTGTGTCCCTATGGTTCTATATGCAGCTGTATGCAAAATTTTGTACTCGACGGTAATATGTAGAACACTGTACTGACTGTGCTTAAAGACCTGTAACATGTAATTCATCCAAGGACTCTGATTGCAAATCCAGTGTAACTGCCTGTTTCTTGTTTGTGTATTGTATTGATAAGTCACTCGTGAGTTTGCTGATAGCTGGAAAATGGTGTCCCGATTTAACAGGTAGTCACGTTGTACATTGACAATGTGTTAAATACTATGTATGTACTATGATACTGTCTGACAGTCAGTGCGTTTACATGGACAACAATAATCCACTCTTAACATGATTAGTTAAATACTCTGATTAAGAAACTATCACGTAAACCGCCATTTTTAATTACCTTAATCCGATTAAAGTCATACTCGAAGTAAACACAAAATCGAATTACTCCTGTTTTAGTCGCATTATTGATGTGTATTACAGACATGTAAACACCTTCATCACATTATAAACGCTGTGTGAGGGTTTTCACCGCGATTTGCGGCGGGACACGATGACACACGGCAGTGCTCAACCGTTTTACGGCTGCGTCCCAAACCGTGTACATACCTGCTATAGTCTTGTAGTAAGAGAATAGATGTATCTCAGCTACTATATCGGCGGTAAGTGCGTGGTTTGGGACTGCTTGGAGCTCACTGCGTCAAGCAGTCGTCTATTTGCACGAACAGCATGACAAATGATGATCGGCACTTGAAGCGTCCGTAAAAAAAATTAAATAAAAACACCCAGAACTGCATACGGTACCATAACAAAGACGAACTGTAAGTTGATACGTGAAATTCTGGAGGGACGTCGGACGTAATGACATGTGGCGTTAATCGAACTATGTTCTATAGTATGTAAAACGGGTACATGACAGGAGTATTCTAAAAGCGACTCATGTAAACACCTTAATCAGAATATGGTCTCATTCAGAATAAGGCCAATAATTAGATTACTGCTGTCCATGTAAACGTAGTCAACAAATAAATGATGAAGGTTAAATATTAAAATGAGGTGTATGTAGTATGCGTGGAATTCTTTTTTGTGTGTGTGTGATGACCATGTGTGCATCCTGAAGACACTCCCATGTCTGTGATTTTTCACAGAGAGTTTCTCCTGTGTGAATCGATCATCATTACTACAAATATCTTTTTGCAGCGTTATTTAAAGTCCCCGTAAAGTGCCCTGAAACACACGGCGTTATTCGATGTGTTGATGTAATTTCCACTCGGATGTCAGGGTGGGACGTATCGAGTGGCTCCTCCCCCTTTTTAAACAGCTTATTGCGTTCATCTTACCTCACAGCCAGGAAACCTACAACTGTTGTGGGCGGGATACTTCAGATTGTACAGAGCATTTGATTGGACAGAAAACCTGATGAGGACTTGAAGTGCAGAATGATGTCTCCAAAATTGTTAATCTGTATTGTTGGAGAGAGGAAGAGTGTAAATTTTGGATGCATATATCTGATAAATGGGAATTTTGTCACTGTTTTTGGAGCTTATAGATAACGTTAAGGCGAACATATTCCCTGGTTAGATTTAGCCCTTCATGGCCCCTCCCCATTCAGCATCAGTGCAGAGTTAGATTCACAACCCAACACATGGGCTTTTAACCTTCTAGAAGGTCACCTGTGTTGCAAGCAGACCCAGTAACCCATCAGAAGTGTCTAATCCACTAGAGATCCAGATGTTTCGAAGTTATTACAGAAGGCGAGTTATTTTATGGTTTGCGATTCATTTATTTCAGATTGTGTTCAAATTAGCTACTGCATAAACCCAACTATTGAACAGCAACAAAACTTAGTGGGCCAAACCTCTATTATGCAAATGGAGCAGCTGTTGCTGGAGGAGCCCGGAGGCCCATCACGAGGCACATAGCGAGGCTTAAGCCATCGCCTATCATCTCGACACTCGAGTACTAATAGAAGCTCCTGACATTTTTCCATTCCTTACCTGTTTTGTTTATGCCCCCCCCTCCCCCCATCAACCTCTCCAAATGGTCATTTGGCTGCCTATCAGAACTCCATCGCTTTGATTGGAATGTCAGATCCAATCAAAGCAGCAGTCCAATTCCATTATAGAAATCAGTAATGCACTTTCCACTCACACACACACACACACACACACACACACACACTTCCCCCTCCCCCCTCTCATAATTAACCATATGCCAGTTGCTAACAGGAGGACAAGTTTGCCGTTAAAGGGGACTAATTAAACTCAAAGACAGGAAGGAAATCGGCGTGGAACTTAATGAAGATGACGAGACGGGTGGTTGTGACACATCTGGAAAGCCTGATCATGTAGGATGTGTGAAGTGATAGCTCTCCACACGTTGATCACTCGTGAACGCAGGACTAATGACTAACGGCGCAAAGTTCCGTCCCGCGGACCATCATTTGCACAAAGTATTAAGACATCAATCAGCTCATTGATCTGTGTGTCCTGGAAATGTCAGCAAATGATCTGCATCGATTGCCATGACATATATAGTGACTTGAGTTATTGGCTTTTTTTGGGGCTGCTTTTTTCACTTTCGGTGCTGTGATCAGTCTCGTGGAAAACAAACACTGTTGACGGTTACTGGTGCTCAACGGAAGTACTTTCATTCAAGCAACAAAGCCTCGCTTCTGATTTTCTATTTCTGACCGAATGTCTGCCTCAATCCTTTTGAAAAAAATCTGTCTTATTCTGCGCCACTTTCGCACAGTTCCCTGAAGAATGCTCCACATGAAAATCTCTGCTAGCCAAAGAAAAACGAAACAAGTCTCTGAGTTGAAGTGCCTGGTTTTTTTTTTTTCTTCCTCTCCTAATTCCTTTCTTCTTTGCTCTGTGCCTTTTCTCTCTCACACAATGCTTTGATTCAATAAGCGGACCTTACTGTGTGACTTCCTCGTACCTTAGAAATTCACAGTGGGGCATTTACTTATGCACACCCAAGCAGACAAAGCTCTTTCTTTTAAGGCAAATCTCCTTTCTAGTTCGAATTAATTTTCTATCAAATTGGGAGATAGCTCACGTAATTGTTCCGTGTAACCCGCAGGTACTGTTTCTGATGGTTCCAATTATGACCGAGTACCAAAAGCCATCCAACTGGAGCCTTACTACTGAACCGTTCTCGCAATTAACAATAGACATTGCATCACAAAGCAGCTTTATAGAAATCCGGATACAGATCTAGGTCAGGGGTATTCGACTAAAACTTATCTGTCACACTTATGAACACTCACTCTAGTCATGGACCTTCATGCTCTTCTCAATCTCGCCTATCCTGTGCTGTGCAAAATGTGATCTCTGTGCAATAATCGAACATCTAGTAACAACTTGTGTCTGTATATTTCACCTGCCTCATGTTGTGTTGTATATTATGTGGGTTGTAAATTTTGTCCACTTATTCATTTACATTTATTCATTTAGCAGACGCTTTTATCCAAAGCGACTTACAAATGAGACACACTCACACACCAATGGTAGCAGAGCTGCATGCAAGGTGCCAGCTTGCCATTGGGGGCAACTTAGGGTTCAGTGTCTTGCCCAAGGACACTTCGGCATGGGATCACCCGGGCCGGGATTCGAACCACCAACCCTACGATTAGTGGATTAGTGGACAACCCGCTCTACCAACTGAGCCACAGCCGCACTATTCCTGATGTCCAGTCCAGTTATACCCATCCCTGCTGGGGAAAAAAAAAAACACCAATAGAAACCATCACAGAAATTCTAATGGACTCCACGACAAATACCATTACAAACCATCTGGCCAATGAGGAGGAAATCTTGAGAAGACTCCATATGGAACCCATAAACCTCTTTCTCTTATTTGCTCCTCAAGCTTTGACCAGCGTATTTTGTTATCGTTATGTTTTACGGTATTAATGAACACCTGCAGCTCGACGTGAACCTTCAGCGTCACACTCTGCACGTCACTTGTCTCCTGTCCCACCTACTTCCACACAGGAAATAGGCCAGCACTTGATACTGACCATCTTTTCCATCAGGCCTGTATTCTGCAGGTAAAGTGTGTGTGTACGTGAGTGTCGTCCGTGTTCGCTAGCAGCAGCTACCCGGCTTCACTTGTAAACATTATGTCAGTTTTCCCAAAAGCACCCTCCCCCCGGCACAGATGGTTCATGACGTCCCACTCTGTCGCTCTCTGCTCGTTCAGCAAAGCTCATCTCCATAAACCAGATGCCTTCGTTAGGCTCCCGAGCGCCGTATCTCATCAGCCCGATAGAAACTTATTTCGGTCAAGTCGGCTGATATCGATCATGTTTTAATTAAACATAAGAACACTATTTGTAAGCATGCTCCGTAGACTCCGTCGCTGGTAGTGTATTCTCAGAACCATTGCAGCCGTATTTCCACCAATAATACGTCTTGCTTTTCATTGCCGTTAAATAGTAACAAGTGAATGAATGGCAAAAAAACAAAGCTCAGTATTAAACTCAGTAGTATGAGTGTGTACACAGTTGGACAGTTGATGATAAATTGATAATTTAGCTAGCCTGCTGGTCAAGTCAAAGTTCCAATGTGTTTGCCCAGTGCCATGATTTGATTGGCTAATCACATACAGTTGCATCTACATACATCTACTGTATCTACATACAGTTGCAGTCACAAGTTGACATGCACCTTGCAGAATCTGCAAAATGTTCATAATGTAAATCCTGAATTTACCCAAATGAACCGGTTCAAAAGTTTACACACGCTTGATTCTTAATACCGTGTGTTGTTACCTGATTGATCAACGATTGTGTTTATGTTCAGTGAGAGTTGTTCACGAGTCCTAGGTTTGTCCTGAGCGGTTAAACTGCCCACTGTTCTTCAGAAAAATCCTCCAGGTCCGGCACATTCAATGTTTTTATAGCATCTTCTGCATATTTGACTTCTTTCCAACAGACTACATGATGTTGCGATTCATCTTTTCACGCTGATGGACTCGTACACGACTGTTACAGAAGGCGCAAACATTCACCAATGCTCAAGACGATACATTAAGAGCCGGGGGGTGGGGGTAAACTTTTGCACAGGATGATCGGTGTAAAGTGTTGTTATTATGTTTCGAGTACCATATTTTCCGCACTATAAGGCGCACCTAAAAGCCTTAAATTTTCTCAAAATCGGCTGTGCGCCTAATAATCCGGTGCGCTTTATGTGTGGACTGAGTTCCAAAATCTGTAAAAATGTTGTGCGACTTTGGTTGTCGTAACAACCGTATGCGCCTTATAACATGGTGCGCCTTATGTATTGGTCAAGTACAGAAATAGACCCCGTAATTGAGACTGCGCCGTATAATCCGGTGCGCCTTATAGTGCGGAAAATACAGTACTGCCCTTCAGAAGCGACATAAGATAGTTATCTGTTTCAGAGAAGACAAACTAATAGCGATTTACGAATATAAACGTTTGACCACAACTGTACGTCCAAACAGTTAGCTAGTTAAGTGAATTTAACGCAGATTACAGGAAACAAAGTCTCCTCACAAAGTTTCTAATGTAGCGTATCTTGATCGTCATTGGCTAACGTTGCAGATATGAGCTGTAGTGTATCTGTCCTGACCTTGCAGGTAAAAGATATTCTTCGTCTTCATTTTCTGTCATGCTACCTGTGAGGTGAGACCTTTCTCTAGGTCACGATTGCTATAGTGTTTGCAGGTCAGACGGTTTTATCTTGGTTTGCAGGACCGTATGACGGCATCTTGATGCATTTTTCAGTCGAGTTTCTTTTGCTTTGCTTATCGTTTTTCGTCCTCAGTCGTGCTCTGCTGCCGTTGCGTTGCGTCGCGTGCATCGTGTTTAATTGGCTGGATTGTGCTGCAGCCAGCATAAGAAAACAAGTGACAAGTTTAGACGTGTCGCATTTAAATCCCTAAAATCCTCAACGAAAAAAGTCGCACGCCAGCGAGGAGTCCGAGGTCACAGCCGTACGCAAATAATAGAGCGTGCACAAAGGAACAGCAGAAACCTTGCAACGGCCTTGCAATAGTCTTTTGTGTGTGGTAATTATTTTAAGAAATGGTAATTAGTTTAATTTAGCTTGGTGTGTAACTGGATATGCTAAACTAGTAGTTGCTATGATGAATGCAGTGTTTGAACAATAGTGAGTGCACAGGTTTTACTTCACACTTGTGTGCTACAGTATACTACTGTGTGTGTGTGTGTGTGTGTGTGTTGGCGGCATCTCTTTGCTGACCGCTGGACTCTACAGGATACCATCCAATTATTTCCTGTTCAGTTGCTCAGTAATCAAACTCTACCTTCTGTGCTCTGAAATCCGCATCCTTCCCGTATTTTACTCGAGTCTTGTTGATCGTTTTGTTTTGTTCTCTAAATATAAGCCTTTTGTCATTTCTAAGCTTGAGTAAGTATTATAAAAAAGTTTGAAAAGTTTAGGTCAGGGTGGTATGTGATGCGTTGTGGTATTGGGTGCTAATAAAAAGAGTTAATGTGAGGTGCAAGACAGGGATGAGAGAGGGGGAGAGAGACGGGGAGGGAGAGAGAGAGACGGGGAGGGAGAGAGAGAGAGAGAGAGAGAGGGAGGGAGAGAGAGAGAGGGGGAGGGAGAGAGAGACGGGGAGGAGAAAGAGAGAGAGAGGAGGGAGAGAGGGAGAGAGACGGGGAGGGAGAGAGAGACGGGGAGGAGAGAGAGAGAGGGAGAGGGAGAGAGAGAGATTTTGTGTATTGGTGAACTGTCAGGACCTAAATAATAAATACATAAAAACCATCACAGAAATTCCAATGGATTCCACTACAAATACCATTACAAACCATCAGCTGTTAACCATTAAAACCATTTCCAAATGGTTTCCAATACTGTATGTAGTAGGACGTAGGTTCTTAATGGTATCCACTAGATAAAACATGCCACCAATAGAAGGCAACAAATGACCAGTAGAGACCATTAAAACCGTTACAAATTCTATGAGGGTTTCTATTGTTTTTGTTCTTTTTTATTGTGTTGTTTTCTTCTTTTTTTTTGGGGGGGGGGGTCAGCTTATATTTCCTCTAAATATATGCCTTTGTCATTTGTAAGCATGAGAAAGAATTATATAAAAAACAAGTTTTAAAAGTTTAGTTCATGCTGGTATATTATGTGTTGTGGTGCTGGATTCTAATAAAAAAGATATTATGTGGGATGCAAGACGGGGATGTCCTCAGAATATCCTCAGTAAGTAAAAGCAGTAGAAACAGAGGGAACCTTGATGATAATCCAATTTTTCTAAAAAAAAAATAAATAAATAAAAGCAAAACTAAAGCCATTTTTTGTGCTTACTGACGTAAAGCTTAGGGTTAGATTTAAGATTAGGACTAGAAACTTGTTATTACATATAACTAGTTACACGTGTGTATTCCTATGTCCTGGAATGTCACAGAAATGTGTGTGTGTGTGTGTGTGTGTGTGTGTGTGTGTGTGTGTGTGTTTGCACTGAAATCTAGTCTCCTTTGCTTTTATCTTCGTTATTCAGTCTCATCTCACACTGGTTCACTTTACCCACTGGAATTGACGCTGACAGGTAGAAGAAAGAGCAGAATAGGAAGCATCAGCTAATGAGTTTTTTCCTGCCGCACTGCACAAACAAAAGTGATGTGGTACCAGAGCCTCTGCCTAATTGTGAAGAGGAATTGCATAACACTTCATGCGGTATGGTACGATTACAGGATCTTGTTGTATTGAGATGTAAATGTGCATTAATACACATTCACACATGGAAAGACTATATATTAAATATGTCAAATAAAATATTTAAAAGCTACAAAACGTGTTCATTTGACATAAACACAGCGTTTTACAGTACTAGGTGTTGATCATCTCGAAGTGCAGCCTCTCTGATTATTCTCAGCAGATCTGATTATTAGCATTTAATATACAGTACACTCCTTTTGCTGTTTAAAACTGACCATACACCACTGCAATGGATTTGAAATGAAGAGGGGATTAATGTGTAGACTTTCAGCCTCAAATTGTGCCCTGCGATGGACTGGCACCCTGTCCAGGGTGTACCCCGCCTTGTGCCCGATGCCTCCTGGGATAGGCTCCAGGTTCCCCGTGACCCTGAAAAGGAGTAAGCAGTAGAAGATGGATGGATGGATGGAACTTTCAGCCTCAATTCGAGGGGGTTCTAACAAAAAAAATTGCATCAACCGTTTAGGAATTACAGCCATTTATTTTTCATAGTCCCTCTATTTTCACAGGCTCAGAAGTAGTTGTACAATTGACCGATTAGCAGTTTCATGGCTAGGTGCGGCCTGTTTCCTTGAAAAATTAAGGAGATAAAAGGTCTGGAGTTGAATCTGCAATTGGTAGCCGTTCATGGGAACTCTCAATATGCGGTCCATAGACGTGACGATGCAAGTCAAAGAAACCGTCTTTAGGCTGAAAAGAGATACCAGAGTGAGAGAGCAGAAACGTTTTAGGAGTGGCCAAATCAACAGTTTGGTACATTCTTGAAATGACCGAATGCACTGGTGAGCTCAGCAACGCCAAAAGGCCTGGAAGACCACGGAGGACAGCTGAAGTGAATGATTGCAGAATTCTTTCCTTGTTGAAGAAGAGCATGGAAAGGATGTAGGCGTATCATTGTCAAAGTCTACAGTCAAGAGACACCTTCATGAATGTAAATACAGACCGCTGACCTCACGATGCAAGCCACTGGTAACGCTCAATAACAGAAAAAATCCTCTAACCAGCCTGACCAGTTCTGATGCAAGATTAACTTGTACCAGAATGATGGGAAGAGTAGAGTATGGAGAAGGAAACAAAGGGCATGTGATTGAAAGCTTACCACATCATCTGTCAAACATGGTGGAGGAAGTGTTATGGCATGGGCCTGTATGGCTGCCAGTGGACCTGGATCACTGGTGTTTATTGATGATGTGACGTCTAATAGAAGTAACAGGATGAATTCTGAAGTGTATAGCGCAATACCTTCTGCTCAGATTCAGTCAAATGCTGCAAAACTGATGACGGTGATTCACAGTACAGATGGATAATGACCCAAAACATACCGGAAAAGCAACCCAAGAGCTTCTTAAGGCGAATCAATTAAATGCTCTTAAATGTCCGATGACGTCAACCCAATTGAGCATGATTTTCACTTCCTGACGACAAAGCCAAAGGCAGAAAGACCCGCGAACAAGCAGGAACTGAAGGCGGCTGCGCTAGAGGCCTGGCAAAGCATTTCAATTGACAAAACTCAGCGCTCGCATGGGTCCCAGTCTTCAGACAGTCACTGACTGGAAAGGATTCGCATCCAAGTATTAATCCTAATATTTGATTTTAAGTCTGTCCAATTTGTTAAACCCTTTGAATTAAATCTGAAAGCCTCCACTTCAGTTAAAGCTTGATCGCTTCATTTCACATCCGCTGTGGTGGTGCACAGAGGCAAAAGTATGAAAGAATTGTCGCTGTCCAAATATGGACATATGTGTGCGTATATATGTGTACACGCCGGTATATTGTAAAACGAATCTCTTTTAGAATCTCTATTCTAACAAATAACACATAGTAGCAATGGACAATCCATCATAGTTGTATTCTGCTGTCTCTATTATTCTCTCGCGGTTCACACCTCACCTGTGGCTGCGAGGTTGTATGGCATCTCCACCACGTTTTAAGACCTAACCCCGGTTCTCTGGCAGGATCCGAGTCCTATCTTGCGGAGTGATTTGGGATTTGTCTATCTGCTCTATCGGTGTGATGGGGCAGGAGGGTGAAACTCATTACTCTGCTGCCTTGTTTTTTTCCCCGCGTTTACTTTCTTTTCCTCCTGCTGCAGACAGTCAGTGTTATGACCTCCCACTCTAGTTCTGTGATGGAGCGAAAATTTCTCATTCTGTCTCCTTTTTTTTCGCTTTGTCTCTCTGTTTCCATGTAAAGGGAGGTCACAGTATGACTGGATTGCTCTCTCGTCCTGGCATTCAGCCACGCTCTTCCTGTTAGGGGAAGCGAATGCTGTAATTGTCTTCTTCTTCTTTATTTTTTTTTATCAGATGACTGAGCAGCTCGACATCACCCTGCTAAAATTAGCAGCGGACTGTAGGTACTCAAACCTCAACTGAGCGTGAAGCAGCTATCACAGATTTATCCCCAAGCTGCTGTCGTTTAAAGATTATTTCAAGATCACACTCTATGAGACGATCCCAATAAAAATTGGAAAAATGGCCGAATTCCATAACAGGCTATGCGACGACGTGTGCTCGTCATGTCGGATTATACGACGACGATCCTCTAACAATAGACGAATGTTATGTTCTGTTCGCATCATCGGTTAGCGAGATCAGGGCTTGTGCGGAAACCAGGCTCGCATAAGAAGAAACATTCTTCAGCGTGAGCTTGAGGTCATAAGGATATAGTAAGGGTTCATTTCTGTTTGTAGTTTCCAGTGCTATTCCGAGCTGATCCCACGATATCGTAGGCTGTTCTACATTGGTGGCTTTTACACAAACATTGTCACGCAGTAAACCGTTTCTAATCAGAAATTTCTGACAATGCCAGAACTTGAATCGTGTGGCATTCTTGGCATTTTTCTTCAACGTTCTGTCAGTTGAGCTTTATAATGCTCTACAATACAGTACAATACAATACAAACCATCACACAGTTCCGTTGTTGTTCATGGTTGCTAAGGTATGAACAGGACTCACTGCAGCAGATGGTAGATTATCCAAGCAAGTGGACAGATTACTCACACTCCCCTGTGTGCTGGGCTAGAGTGAAGACCAAATGCCCAGGCACCAGAATGTACCTGGATCCTTTCATTTCCCTCTCCCCTTTCCTTTTTTATTTACCTTCCCTTTCCCCTTTTCCTTTCCTTTTTACCTTCCCTTACCCCTTTCCATCTCTTTCCTTACCCCTTTTCCATTTCCCTTCCCTTTGTCCCTTTCATTCTCTTTCTCCTTTTCCTTTCATTCTCTTTCTCCTTTTCCTTTCATTCTCTTTCTCCCTTTTCTTTCATTCTCTTTCTCCCTTTTCCTTTCATTCCTTTTCCCCTTTTCCTTTTCTTTCTTTTCCACTTTTACATTATCGTTTCCTTTCCCCCTTTCCTTTTATTTCCTTTCTCCTTTTCCTTTCCTTACCCATTTTCCATTTCTTATCTTTTTTCCTTTTTTTCCTTTTTCCCCATCCTTTCCTTTCTGTTTTTCTTTTCCCCTTCTGTTCCTTTTCCCCTTTTCATTTCCTCTCCTTTCCTTTAGCCTTTCCTTTATTTCCCCCTTTTTTCCTTTTCCCTTCCCTCTCCCCTTTTTCCTTTCCTTTCATTTCCTTTCCTTGTCCATGGTTTGCAACGTAAGACCAGGACTCACTGCAGCAGATAGCAGATTATCCAACCAAGTGGACAAATTACCCACACTCCCCGTGGGTTAGAGTGAAGGCCACTAAATACCCAGGCACCAGAATTTGAGCCAGTGGGGAAACTGACATTTTTGTTTCCTTCTCTTGCTCTCAAATCAGTTCCTGGAACTTCTTATGTGACCAAAATTAGTTCTGTTATTGGCAAAACAAAATGCATTACATTAGAAATACAATTCATGTATTGAGTCAGGAATAAAACACTTGGGGGGTGTTGTTGTAGGAACGTAATGAACAACAGTGTAGTGTGATGTATCTCGTAGTTACTGTTACTACGTCAAAGGTAATTGTTTTCCTATAACCGCACAACTAGACAAGCTGTCTAGAAGTCTAGTTCAGTGTTAAATTTAGGATCTATAACCCTATTAGATAAGTAACACTTGTTCGCAAGCTACATATCCTGCCTGTCAGATTGCGTTCCATCATGGGTATACAATCTTCTCTGCAAACGGACAGTGAGGCTGCAGGCTTTTTTTTTTTCCAGTCACACAGTATCACATGATTCTACTTGTTTAATCAATTGGACTCAGTCATCAGACTGATGGTGGAGCAGGTGTGTGTGTTTCGGCTTGGAATTAAACCATGCAGCTACACCAGCTGATAGCCAGACGGGCTTGGGTTGTACAGCCCTGAAGAGGTTTTGTCATCTCCGGATTTTATTCCAGTAGATTATATGTAGCTAAATGAGTACGGGAAAGGAATTTATGAATCTGTGTGCTTAGTCCATTTAACCTCACAATTTCCCAGCTATAGTACTATATGACTTTTACTGCTTGAACAATCATGTGACACAAACTCTTTTCTTCTCTTCCTCCTTTCTCATTCCTTTCTTTTTCCCTTTCCCCATTTCACTTCTATTTTTTTTATTATTTCATTGCGCTTCCTTTCTTTTCCCCTTTTGTTTTTCCTTTCCCCTTTTTCCTTTTCTTTTCCATTCTCCCCTTTCCATTTCCCTTCCCTTTCCTCTATTCATTTCCTTCCTTTCCTTTAATTTCCCCCTTTCCTTTTCCCCTTCCGCTATTCCTTTTCCTTTCCCTTCCATTTCCCCTTTTCCCTTTTCTCTATTCCTTTTCCTTTCCACTTTTTCCTTTTTCCATTACCATATTTTCCGCACTATAAGGCGCACCGGATTATACGGCGCAGTCTCAATTACGGGGTCTATTTCTGTACTTGACCGATACATAAGGCGCACAGTGTTATAAGGCGCATACGGTTGTTACGCCAACCAAAGTCGCACAACATTTTTTTACAGATTTTAGAACTCAGTCCACACATAAGGCGCACCGGATTATTAGGCGCACGGCTAAATTTAAGGCTTTTAGGTGCGCCTTATAGTGCGGAAAATACCATACTTCCTTTCCCTTTCTTTTCCTTTCCTCCCCTCCCCTTCTCTTTCCTTTCCTTTCCCCCTTTTCCCGTTCCTTTTCCTTGTTCCCTTTCCCTTCTTTTTCCCCTATTTTTGAAGTATATAAAGTATATATGTGAAGTATATATCATTTACTAAATTAGACCCATGAATCAGCAGTGAAGCTAAAGTGATAAAGCACAGAATTTCTTTTCATATATCTTTACTTTATACATTTAAAAGATCATTACTGTAATAATTTATTTATTTATTTATTTATTATTATTATTATTATGTATTTTTTACAATATTAAGAGCTAGGATCATCACCTGCCAGATATGCATGTATTTACACTGAGTCACTGTGTTATCCCTGTGGCTATAATTGCAACCAGTCAAAAATCTGTCAATACAATCTCATTCAAAATATGAATAACACACACTTTTTAAAGACTATATCTACAGGCCGGTGACAAATTAAAGGAAAACCCAGTGGCTCTGTTATGCGAATTGAAATGAATGAAATATCTCTGTCTTTATGGGCGTGGTCTCATGCAGGATGACTCCGCCCCCCCATCTACAGGGCACGCTGGCCCACTGAATGGTTCGCTGAGGATGAAAATAGTGTCAGTCATATGACTGACATCCATACTCAACAGATCTCAGCCCATTTGAACACTTGGAGCTCCACCACTCTCAACCATCAGCACCGAAACACCAAATGAAGAAATATATTTTGGAAGAATGGTGTGCATCGCTCTAGTACAATTATAGACTGACTTTTAGAATCGATGCCAAGATTCAGTGACGCGGTTCTGGTGGTTTATCTTGGCCCAACACCATACAAACACATTTTATATATTGTGTGTTTTCCCCTTAATTGTGTTTACCAAATATAGTAGTTTTCTCTGTAGTACTTTATTTAAAGAAAACGTACTTTATTTAAAGAAAAAAAAAAGCTCTGATTTGTCAAGTACATGCATGAACCAGTTACAAAAAACACCCATAAACATGTGCATATATAGTAAAACTAAGACAGCCTATAATTTCATTTATAAACTTCAACTGTTATAAACTAAACTGGGCTTTACACACTCAAAACGTCGGTCAATGTTATTGCCAATGTGATAAAATTGGTTAGTTTGGGGCTCATAAGCTTCATAACGCATTGAGACATTGTGGGTTTCGCTTTCCTTTCTCCTAGTCTGTTTTATTTTTATTTTTATGTTTTCTGCCCACACCATAATTTCTTGGAAGTGCCTCGCTGTGCTCGTACATGTCCTCTCAGGAGCACAGGCAGGATCGTTCAGTCTTGCTCGTTTTCCATCACGGCTGACGGCAGAGCCGACCTGATGGTGATGAATGGGCTCTTTAAGAGCCTCGGCAGCGCCAAACCAATCAAAAGCTTTTCTTTCTAATTGAATTGCACTTTTTGCATTTCACTGAACGATGCCGTATCATTGTGTTTGTGCTGTAGAGGGAGAGATTTCAGAGATTTCACCGTGAATGCTTAATGAAGGTTATTAATGGGGAAGGTGTATTCGGAAAGACGGCAGTCTCCGTGCTGCGGCTTTGGAAATGAAAATTTTCACAAAGCAGATCACAGACCGCTCCGGTTTCCTGTTTTCTTTGCTCTGATCTTGAATTTTTCCTAAATATATTTCCACTCGCATCTCTGGGTATTTTTTTTTTCTTCTTCTTTTTCTTTTAAAAGGTCAACCATCTCTCAAAGGTGAGTAGTTTTGTTTTGCAAGCGTCCTCGTGTCTGTAGGAATTTGGAGAAGGATGAGAGAAAATGTCACAGCTTGAAGGCCGTCATAACAAAACAAGCAGATGCTGGAAAGCACATCGTATCACAGAGTGTTTGTGTGTTTACACCACAGAATCCTTGTTCTACATTTCTCCCTCTTGGGCATTTACACGCTGGAAGAAAAAAAAAAAAAACGAGGCTGCTGAGGACTAAACAAACCCCTGGACTGTTTGGCGAATGATTTTCTCTTCTGAAAAATGCTTAAACAATGTCCTGGTTATTGATTTGTAGAAAAGTAAGTGAGGAGGAATGAGTGTGTCCTGGAGGAAGTAGAATATGACACAGACAGGGAGTTCTGCACCAGAGAGCATCCGCTTCCTGACCGGAATCCTGCTACTTCCTGTGTCTCAACAAGTGTTTTAATATTCAGGTGCATTCAAATATTTATCCTATATTATTCTCTTGCTACACACAAAACAAACATTCCCAGTAACTTCAAAAACTTTAATGTGTTACATTTTTATTCGTTTGGTTTTGCTTTTTTTTTTTTCTTTTTTTTTTTTTTTAGCTGTAGTAGTATGTTGTCTCTGATATTCAACAAGGCAACCCAGAATCCATATGAGAATATTTTCATTTTGTATTTTTAAAAACAAAAAAAAATTGTCATATCACGGCACTGTTGAATTCTTGAATCTGATTGGTCAGAAGTTATTGCTTCATTCATCAACAGCAACTCTGAGAGTAATGCCGACTGTAATTCCAATATCAGTCCCGCCACAGATTTTGATCAAGACGCGTCATGTGACGCCATCACAACGCACATTCAGACAAAGCCCTCAGCGATTCCATCCATCCATCCATCCTCTACCGCTTACTCCTTTTCAGGGTCACGGGGGAACCTGGAGCCTATCCCAGGGAGCATCGGGCACAAGGCGGGGTACACCCTGGACAGGGTGCCAGTCCATCACAGGGCACAATCACACACACACTCACACACCCGTTCATACACTTTAGACACGCCAATCAGCCTACCATGCATGTCTTTGGACTGGGGGAGGAAACCGGAGTAACCGGAGAAAACCCCCGGGAGAACATGTAAACTCTGCACACACACGGCCTAGGCGGGACTCGAACCCTGGACCCTGGAGGTGTGAGTCGGACATGCTAACCACTGACGTGCGTCAAACTTTAGTACAGCTATAAGGTCTCATTTAGCAACAAACATCGCCGCGGAAGACCACGCAGAACAATTTCATGCGATTAAATTTCGCAAATTCAAATAGTTTTCCACCAAAAAAGCACAATAAAATTCCCACATTTTTGGCTGCAACAATCACAACCAAAAAAACAGAGAAATCCTGTACGGACTGCAACATCAACACACTCACTCTGATACAGTTTCTGTTTGTTCATGTTTCTATAGTAACAACTAATTCACAGCGACTTGTATGGCGGTTGGATACAGATTTTAAAAACTTGCAGTTTTTTCAAAGAGAAATGTCCAGGCACCGATCCGGTCAAGTTTCCTCTAAGGCCGTGTTTGTTTAACGTTTTTGGATGCTGGTATTTTAAGCTTTTCCACCACCGGAGTGTCTTCAGGACGGAGGTCTTTCTCGGGAACATGTAACAACTGTTGCATTTTGTTGGGCTAAGGAGAGAAAAAAAAAAAAAACGTTGGTGGTGCGATCAGGAACTAGCATGTTTTCGGATTTCCCAACACGTTAGACGCAGCGTTGAACGGACAAAAGTATGATCTGGTGTCCTTCACTAAATTAGAAAATGTAATCATTGGTAAATCGGTGTGATGTACAGTAAGAGGAATAAAACACTGTGAGACGTGACCACTTCGAGGCTTCGTTATACGTAAGATGGGCGGCTGTGGCTCAGGTGGTAGAGCGGGTTGTCCACTAATCCACTAATCGTAGGGTTGGTGGTTCGAATCCCGGCCCGGGTGATCCCATGCTGAAGTGTCCTTGGGCAAGACACTGAACCCTAAGTTGCCCCCGATGGCAAGCTAGCACCTTGCATGCAGCTCTGCTACCATTGGTGTGTGAGTGTGCACTTGTAAGTCGCTTTGGATAAAAGCGTCTGCTAAATGAATAAATGTAAATGTAAATGTAAGATAGTACTGTCTGTGTTTTATTAAATTGGATCATTAGTCAGAGTCTGAAACCTCTGAGCTTCCATTATCCGTTATGTTATAAAATATTCACCTCAGCTCTGTGTTCCTGGAAGTGTCGGTTAAAGAAACTAGAGGTAATTACATGGGCTTTTGAGGAACGCGTGTCATAAGTTGATGTAGGTGCTATGGGCACCTACCTCTCTGGTGCGCATGTCTGCATTAAGTATTGCATGTCTGTCTGTGTGATACATGAGCGCTTACGTCACTTTTAAAACTTCTATATTATATATTATATATCACGTCACTTTTAAAACTATTATATAACTCGCTCAGCTGTTATTTATAGAACCGGTTCGAGCATCCACCTCACCTCAGGCCGTATAAAACAATGCAGGCATTTCTTCATTATGCGCCGCCCCATCCATAAAAATGCAAATGGACATTTGCAAATCGTAGCAGCTTTTAAACCCCCATGACGTGGGCGCATTATTACATTAATGTAATTGGCAAGCCTTGCATTAATGCTTTTAACATTGTTCAATTTTTCTTCTTGATCTCCTGGGCCATCATTCTTAACAAAGACCCGACCATGCTCGGGTTAAACCATTACTCCTTGCTTGATCTGACTGCAGAAAATAAGAAAAGTGGCCGCCTGCCATTGTCGTACCCTCTCCATTAGGTAATTATTTATTTATTTATTTCTCGGCCCCGCATTCAATTCATTCCTGATCAGCTCCAACTAGGCACTCCGCCCGGCACTGTTAGTGTTCAATCACCGTGATAGATCTGCGCTGGAAGGAGCTGATCGATCCTGATGCAGTTTGTCAGCTTGGATTTCTTGAGTCAGCATCTTCAGACCTCTGCTTACATTTGGTTTTCCATGACAGCATGCTAGCAAGGACTGGAGAATGGAGGAAGAGTGGAAAAATGAGGCGAGGATATGAGTTTGAGAGCGTGTCTGTCCGAACGAGGAGTGATGATCTGAGATGATGCGTTCACTCTAGACAGTCCGTTGTCTATGAAGGGTTTCAGACATTCTAGTCCTTTTGAAATAATTAATTGGTTGGAAATGAAAGCATTAATGGACTGATGTGTCTAGTAGCACTACATCAAGGCAATTGGAATAATCTTAAGACCTCAGATGAGGGTTCTCAACGTTATACGACGTGTTCTGGTCCTAGCGTTATACTTGATTTAATGCTAAATGCTTAATAGCTACGTGAACCTAAATAAGACATCAGCAGAGTGTCATGTGGTTCGAATGACCTGTTGTAGTATATTTCAAGTAGGTTGTTCTGACAGTGTCTACTTTGTAACGTGTTGACACTCAGCCATCCGTCCCGGAACGGATGAGTACAAGTTTGCTCACACTGCATCATCCGCTGATGAAAGTGTGTATTGGATGGTGGCAAGAAATCGGTCATAACGCCTTAGTCACTTCACTCCAGAGGTTTACGGCTAATGAGTCTTGGAAGTGGCTTTGCCATTTCGGAAAAATGAAACTGCCTGAAAATGGCTTAGAAAAACAAGCAGACCTGGAACCGGTTCAATCCCATTAGACATGACCTTGAAAATTATTTTTAGATCAGCTCTAAGAGATCAGCATGCCTTGTGTCTTCTTCAACATGTATTTGGAGAATTTAGCGGTAAAACTGAATGGCTTGCTAACTGATGTTTGGCACATCTTCACTGGCTTCCTGCAGCAATGGAAGGAACACATGTCAGAAAGTTGAGGCAGCCGAGGGATCCGTGCCAGCGCCGAGCTGCGAAAGTTCTGGCAGGGAAGACGGATTATGAAACAGGGAAGACGCTAATGCATGTTTTGCCACTGCTAGCAGGCTAATCTATTGTAATGAACCATTAGCCTTTTCCTTGATGGACTGCATTGCCTCTAGCTCAGGCAAGTAACAGTGCACTTAAAGAATGATGAAGGAGGTTGTTAATTATGGGTATTACATGGTTTACAGGGTCCTCATAGATAAATGTCCATGTTTGTTCGTACAGGTTGTAGGGTTGAGATTCGGCATGCTGATTTCATGACTGCAGTTCATGTGTGGGTTGGAAACTATTTCCACAAATAATGGCATAAATACGAACAAGAACAGACAGGCACTTTCCCTTATGGTCCCTTATGAAAGTCCAATGTTGTGCTTCGAGTTCTGGTAAGTAAAATTCATTGGACTCTCACTCATGTCTTGCTATGGTTGTTGACCCATCGTGCCAGTTTTTTTGTGGGCTCATAACATTGGCAGAACCCAGCACTTGTCAGTGCCAATTGAGCATGTTGACTAGCGTCCGAGGCGGCTAGTTTACATTTATTAATTTGGCAGACACTTTTATTCAAAGCAACTAACAGAAGAGAGTTAAGGGCCTTGCTCAAAGACCCAACAGTGGCAGTTTGGTGTTTCCAGGATTTAAACTTGCAACCTTATGATCGTTATTCCATTGATGAGCCACCATTGATTGGCTGTTCAAAGTGCAAATTAGCATTGGGAAAAGAAATTGATGCTAGCAAATGACATGCTGTAGCTTATTATATGCTTACAACATAGGAGTTTAGGAGTTCAGCAGGATTTAGATCTCAAGCTGTGCGTTTAACCAGATCCAGAGTGAAAATGGTACCTAGTCTAGCTTGGCTACGATTCGAAACAGCACATCAGTAAAGTACATGTAAATAGTCACTGATATTGTAGGTGCTTGTTTGTTTTTTTTTTTTGTTGTTTTTTTTTGACAAAATGTAGTACATTTGCTTGCAATTTATGACAAATGCTTGTTTGACTACTGCCCCCTTTTGGTATGGAGAGCTGTTTCATCAGAACAGTGCATTTCAGCTATATGCTGTTAACTTTGCAGTGTGTTTGAATCAAAATTTTCCACAGATGACGTGATCCTTAGTAAGCCTTGATGGGCGCTAGTTATTATAGTCTTAATTCTCTAAATATCCTTACATTTACTATTTAACGGGTAATGAACTGCTACTTCCAGTCTCTACAGTAATTATCTGATCTGATAAATCATATATAAAAACTGGTATTTTAATATGTAATGTCGACGCGTCAGTGACAACGTAGCACTTGTAAGTGTACAGAGATACTCATCACGTTCAGTCACTGAGCCAAAATCATTAGCTTTAATCTCTGCAAGAGCAACATATAGAATTCCATTAACGTCACATCAGTCATTGAGGTCTATGCAGACTGTATGTTCGATAAATCAATTCAATTTTATTTGTATAGCGCTTTTATCAACGGACATTGCTCCAAAGCAGCTTTATAGAAATATATAAACACAGGATACAGATGTTAAGTGTGTGAATTTATTTCTATTGTACGAGACGGTGGGGAGGAAAAACTCCCTAAGATGATATGAGGAGGAAACCTTGAGAGGATCCAGACTCAAAAGGGAACCCCGTCCTCATCTGGGTAACAACGGGTAGTGTGAAAGTAAAGGGAAGTTCGTTATGGTTTTTATATGAAGTCTGTTTCGTTGAACCTATAAACTGTTCACTAAAGGAGACTTGAGTGCAAAATTGCATGTGGTAATTGTAGTCCTAACGCCATCGTATAAACCGTAGTCCCAGCAACCACAGCACAAATTGAGGTCCAAAAACCATTTCCATGGTACTTCAAGCGGCACCAAATCTCTAGGCAGAAATCTCTAGGCTAGGCTGCACTGCTTGGGGTTGTGCTCAGTGGCAGAATATAGCCTCCAGTTGATGAGAGATCCAACCAGAGGTAGGGATCAGACAGGTCCGGAGAGCAGAACGCGTCAGGATCACTGGCATCTCCATTAAGTCATGTGTAGCTCGGCAGAAGGAAGTAAAGAGAGGGTGAGATTGTTGGGTACAGATAAGACTGCGTACTTTGTGTAAAAGAAAGTGTATTCATGATAAGCTCGAGTAAACCAATAATGAATAAATAATGAGATTTGCATGTTCTCCCCGTGTGTCGGGGGTTTCCTCCGGGTACTCCGGTTTCCTCCCCCAGTCCAAAGACATGCATGGTAGGCTGATTGGCGTGTCTAAAGTGTCCGTAGTGTATGAATGTGTGTGTGTATGTGATTGTGCCCTGCGATGGACTGGCACCCTGTCCAGGGTGTACCCCGCCTTGTGCCCGATGCCTCCTGGGATAGGCTCCAGGTTCCCCCGTGACCCTGATAAAGGAGTAAGCGGATGAAGATGGATGGATGGATAATGAAATGTCTTGAGTACCTTCCTGGTCTAATGCATGTGAAATGTGTGCTGTATTTTTCTTTTGGATTGCATCAGGCTTTGCTTTTGTCGTTGTGTTTTCGCTCTGGATTTTTGTGCTTTCTTTAATGTGCAGAACCACTCAAACAGTCCCCATGGCCAAATTGCTGTTATTTATGTCCATGTGCTTCTACTCTGAAGTCACGAGGCAAAATGGGTCTCTTTTTGTTTTTGTTTTTCATAGGAATCCTGTAGTGGTGTGCATTTTAATGCCTTGTTGTGAAAGATATTGTGAGCGATCTCTGAATTACTGGTCCAAGTGGGTGTAATAGAAAGACTGAAGATATTTAACTTTATGCACAGAATGTGTTTTATTACCAAATTCCCCATGAAATATATTTATTTGCTGTACTGCAAGATTTCCAGTCGATTGCCTTCAGTCGTCAGTTGTTCCCCGGGATTTCATCTCCGGCTTGTGTTCAGGCTTACTCGAACTCCTCCCTGACGAGTCACGACGTAATCTAAAGTCACATAGTCTTCATAAGACAGAGATTCGTTGTCTCCTTCAGAGAGTCGTTCATGCCGATACAATAAAGATAGATTAGTTGCAAATTAATTTATAAACATAATTAAAGGGGCATCTATAGCCCTATTCGGACGGGATTAGTTTTATATAAGGAGGTGGGGAAATGTAAATATTACCAGTAGAGATGACATGTGTCAATCACTCGCATTGCAAATACAATATATGCAATAAATGATGAAGTATACATGGAATAAAAAACTAAACAACTTTCACAGTTCCAAAAAAAATAAAACCTAGATCCAATCTTCTTTTTACAGGATCAGATCAGATTCATTCTTCTCTGTCTCTCTCTGTCTCTCTCTCTCTCTGTCTCTCTCTGTCTCTCTCTCTCTCTCTGTCTCTCTCTCTCTCTCAGATATCCGATCCTGGGTATTGGTGCCAACTTAAACGCGAATCCAAATCCGTCACGTCAGTTTTGTGTGTTCCCATGTCTGGAAAGATTACATTATCTTTTACCTAGTATAAAAGGACCTACAGAAATAAATCCAGGGAAAATCTATGGCATCTGAATTGACGGAAAAACCAAACATTCCATTATCCTTTGGGGGCGGTGGTGGGGGGGGCGGACTTTCTCGGTATTGTCTTCAACCAAAATTATGTCTTGCCTGAGTGAATCTTCAGGGTGTCTTGGCTAAGTCATTGGCTACGGAGTACCCTACATACTATATGTTGTGGTCATGTGACCTACTAACGGTTAATATGAGGTGTACCTTTGCTGTGTTCATGGTGCCTTGTAAGCTTTATAAAAAAACAGCATTGCATGCCATAATAGTATCATTTCCCACCTGGACACCTCAACATACGGGTGTCTCTTGTCTTGTTTGCTCTGTCATAGCTTAGTGATGTTCTACTATAGTGAACTTCAAACATCCAGGCAACATTTTGGACTGAAAATACAACACAATAACAGGAACAACGAATATTTATCCACCACAATAGCTGGTAGCATTTGTTAACAGGCTTGCCTGCTAATATGAGCGAGAATTCTGTTAATGAGTACTTTCTCAAAACAGTGCTCATTATGGTCAGTGTTATAGATTTCACCAAGTATATTAACTGATAATATTCTGATAGTATATCGGTATATTAACTGATCAAAAGCCAATACGGCTATAAACTCATTTAAAAGTAGAGTAGGGGGACTTGACACTTATACTCCTAGTGTGAGCGGCCATGTTGATTTGACATCACTCCGTAAGCGGGGACAGAACCGGTTTATTTCACGTTGGTGATTTAGGGGGCGTTGTCAGTGATTTTCACCGGTTGTTGGTGGGAATCACAAGATGCGACCTCGCCATATATGCAGCACTAGTACGCATTGCTCTTCCGGCATAACGAGCATGGATTTGTCATGAAGACACGCCCACCTGTTCAGATCGACCATCTCGTGCGAATCGATTACAGTTAACACAGACATCCTTGGACAAAGTAGTTCACGGATGTCTGTCTGAAGATCGTATTCCATCCGAGTAGTACGTACGACAGTTTGGGAGGAAATTTGTTGCGTCCAAGGTTGACTGACGTTTATTTTGTGCTTTTCTAATGCTTTCACCACATTGTTTCTGCCCAAATTCTCCCGGCACTGCAGGGGCATCTGTGGTTGCATTAGTCATGCATGCTAATCCACCGCAGCATAACCGACCTCGCCTCATTAGCTTCTCCCTTGAGGACAGTGTTAGCACTATACGTCATATACGTCTCTAATGGATATACATAATCGATACCAGATAGACGTACGTTTTTAAAGAGCGATCTGTATTCTGCCTTCTTTTACAGCAGTTATTCCTGTTTATTCTGTGGGATTATCTTGTCATTTCTCCAGATGTTTGTTCACCCGTTTTTAAGCATTAACTAAATTCTGTAGTTGATTTTTATATATTTTTTTTTTTATTTTACATTTATTTATTTTTTGTAGTTGATTTTGTTTACTCGTACGTTTTATGTTAGAAATGCAGACTGTGCCAAAATAGCTACACCACAGTAATGGTGTGTTTAAGTGAGCCTTTTGGGGTTTGGTTAGGCCATTAAATCCAGAAGCCTGTCATTAGAAACCAGAGCACACTGGGGCTTATGGGAGAACAGCAAGCAATAGCGTCGAAACAGAAAAAGATCTGTGACGAGCTTGTAGGGAGGCTCTGACTTTAATGAGTGGAACCATGCGTTGGCATCGTCGTTGTTTTTCCTTTTTCTGGAGCTTGGTTTTGTCGTGTACGTCTCCGCTGCTTTTCCTCCTTTTAAGCAGTGGAGGATGATCTGATGGAGGATTATCAGATTATTGCTCAATAAGGAAACCATTTCATTTAAAACTGCTTTATCAGACCACGCTAAATAGTGTGCATGAAATGAGCGTGATTTATACTCCGAGCTGTGATAGCGAAGTATTGTGCTACTTACAGATGACCTCTGTTTGACCCGGGTTTTTTTTTTTTTTTTT
>JAFFST010050921.1:240522-256586 GCA_022414735.1 Noturus placidus | reverse complement strand
AAATGTAAAAATGATATTTCTGTAAAGCTGCTTTGAGACAATGTACCATTGTAAAAAAGCGCTATACAAATTGATAATTATTATTATATATTATTATTATTATAACACCCAAGATTTTGTTCAGCACTTAAATTAGCTTAGCTAACTTAGCTAGCCAGGGAATTAACAGCTTGTAAACGAGCTCATATTTATCATAGGTAGACATGAATGGGATTTTAGTGTACTATGTGTTTAAACATATTCTTACTGTAGACCAATGATGAAAATAACAAATATATAGAACACATATACACTTTTTTAAACAAGAAAGAAAGTTCAACTCCACCTCAGTGGTGGAATGAACTTCCAACCTCAATCAGGACAGCAGACTCACTCACCATCTTCAAGAAACAGCTAAAGACCCACCTCTTCCGTCAACACCTAACCATCTCATTAAAAAAAAAAAAAAATTGCACTTACACCTCTACTCTGCGCACGTTGCTTCTTCTAGAACTCAATGAATAGATCTTGTATAGTAGCATTACTTGTATTGTTCCCTGCTTGATATCACTTTGCTTGTATCTCTCATTTGTAAGTCGCTTTGGATAAAAGCGTCTGCTAAGTGAATAAATGTAAATGTAGCTCATATTTGTCCCCTATAGTCAGATTTTGAAATTGGAGACTGATATATTGTTATATTTTTATCATTTTATTTAAAAGTAGTCTAAAAGTAGATAGTTAAGTCGGCTAGCTGGCTGGTTCACTGCTAACACACTAGCTTGCATTTGCCACAAGAAAACATGAATAGCGATTTTGTCTTTAGCAACAGTAGCCAAAGCTGTCAAAATATAGCATAACAAACATTCATTTGTTCATGCCTAACATAAGCTGATTAGCTAGCTAGGTTAACACATTAATTGTATGGTAAAACGTTTCCAGATACTGCAACGGTCTACTTATTGGAAGTGATGGTCTGTGTGACTCTGGAATGAAAAAAAATATGATAGGATAGGGCGGCTGTAGATCAGGTGGTAGAGCGGGCTGTCCCACTAATCATAGGGTTGGCGGTTCGATTCCCGGCCTGGATGTCTCCACATGCCGAAGTGTCCTTGGGCAAGACACTGAACCCTAAGTTGCTCCTGATGGCAAGTTAGTGCCTTGCATGGCAGCTCTGTTACCATTGGTGTGTGAGTGTGTGTGAAAGGGTGAATGAGAGACACTGTAAAGCGCTTTGGATAAAAGTGCTATATAAGTGTGCCATTTAGCATAAGTGCGCCATTTGGAGTATTCATATGTTTTTAACACAGTCTTTTACACTAGCTTCCTTAGAGAGGCAGCTCTTGTTGTGATTTATTCTTCTCTTTCTCGTTCGTTCATCTCTCCATCTATCTCACTTTTTGTGTTAGTGTGTAGGGGATTTCAAGTGTTGTAGCTTCAAGTGTATATTGGCATTATAGAGATGTTTTAAGTCTCCTCTCTTTCTCACACACACACACACACATACACACACACACACCGTTAGCAGCCTGAGGAAGATGCTTATCCCGCCGTGATCTTATATCGTGTGAACTGTTAAAGGGGTGCTCTAAAGGCGAGAGGCACTGCCAGACGTTAGCTTATTTAAAGATCTCTCATCTCCTCCTCCCTCACCTCCTTCGCCTGCTAGCTCCATTACTCTCTGCACTTTTCTCATTTTTCCGCAAGAGCTCCCCTGGGCTGAGAGGCAATTATGCAGTTGTATGGTGTTATATTTCATTTCTGAAGCGCATCGCTGCATTACAGCATGCTGCGAGGGCCGGACCGCTAACAGCCCCGTGCCCCGGCAGAGGAACACTGAAGAGCATGCTAACAACTTCATAGTCTAAGAGGGAGGAGAAGTTTGGGTGCATCAAAGTGACACTACAGAGATTGACTAATCCTTCAGTTATTGCCAATGCAGCTCTAGGAATTGATTTTGGAGGGCCGCTCTTCACTAGTTTCTCGTAAACTGTGTAATCCCTGATACACTATCCTGGCAAAATCTCCATTCTGTTGTATTTGTATTCACCTCTGGTTCAGACAGAATGCATTGAGATATATAGATAGATAGATAGATAGATAGATAGATAGATAGATAGATAGATAGATAGATAGATAGATAGATAGATAGATTATATATATATATATATATAGAGAGAGAGAGAGAGAGAGAGATAGATAGGGCGGCTGTGGCTCAGGTGGTAGAGCTCGTTGTCCACTAATCGTAGGGTTGCTGGTTCGATTCCCGGCTCACATGACTCCACATGCCGAAGTGTCCTTGGGCAAGACACCGAACCCTAAGTTGCCCCCAATGGCAAGATAGCACCTTGCATGGCAGCTCTGCTACCGTGAGTGTGTGAGTGTGAATGGGTGAATGAAACACAGTGTAAAGTGCTTTGGATAAAAGCGCTATACAAGTGTGCCATTTACCAAAAGAGTTAAACTGATATCAATGAGATGTACATGAATTTACTGTAATACTTTTCAATATTGGTTTGGCTCCTACTGTGGTCACATGATCAAAAATTCACGCTCCCTTACTAACACTAAGGTTGTATGGGTAATAAGACACTTAGAAAGCCAATACAATATAATGACGCTAGCATTAATAATTAAATGCTACCTTCTGGTTAAGTTGAATTGTTATGCTGTTCCCCACTAAAACAAGAGAGCAGGCTCAGTAAATACCTCAAATTAATTGTTTTCAGGAAAGCACAAAGTCTATGCGAAGTCTGCAGTGAACACATGATCCCATTAGATACTTCGGTAATAAGATGAATATGTGTAAACGAAAGGCATACTGGCTTCTGTGTCTGCTCAGGAATACTATATTTTGGGTATCAGGACACAGAAACCATCACTATAGCCATAGATTCAATAACACATTGCAATAACCTAGTACTGGAGCTAACCTAGGTGTCCAAAACCTTTTGCTTATATAGTGTACTGTATAAAATGTTGTGCTTTTCTTTAAAGACATCCCTAAGGAAAGTGGACAATGGTACATGGAGGGTATTGTTTCGCTCCATGAACTTCATTACTCATAGCTGTGTGCAGGCAGTGACTGCCCACTGGGGTACATCATGGCTACAGTGCCAGGAGTTAAGATTTATTTCCACCATAATGTTATGCAACTTTATGCATATGTGTAAAAAAAAAAATTCACATTATCAAAGCATGAATAACTTTTGGTGGCACTTTAGATTTCTGGCATTCAGGTCTTCTTATGTGCAGATTCAAAAGGTTGATGGAAATCACACTACAGATGGCTGCAGGACTGAAGCACCCTATGGTGCATTTCACACAGTTATTGTGGGCGTGTATCTCAGTGTATGGGTCTGAAGGAGGTGTAGCATAGCAGTGCTACGTTAAATCGACATTTTAATTCGGTAACATTTAAACACACCCAGCGACATTGTTTTTATGTCTATCACCCACGTTTTGAGCACTAATGGCGATGACGTACGTGTCTGTCTTCAGATATTGCAGTGTTTTTGTTCTCAGCTAGCTGCATAAGACAGCTGGAGGATCCAGCTGGAGCTCCATGTCTCCCAACACAGCAGGCTTCATTATTAAACACAATTAACTCACTTTGAGCTTGTTTTAGGTTAAATATACCGATGTAAAGTATGTAAAAAACAGATCAGCCCTGGAGCTGATAAGAAAAGCACATACTTTATGCAGATGTACAGCAAACCTTTGAGAAGACGCATCAAACATGGACAGAATCAGGTTTCATTCCCAAAATAATGTATTCTTTTGTTTTCGGATGAAAGTGCTCATGAGCTCACTCTTGCATTAAAATGCAACCGTGTTTATTAATACTCGAGATTATGATAATATTACATTTATATAACATGGATTTATATAACCCTAACATTTGAGGGTTCCTAGTAATTAAGGATTTTAGCACAAGGCGCAACAGTTGCTACGATTTAAGCTCACACCCCTTCAGTCACAAGGGCAGAATTTTAATCATCAAGCTACCACTTAAATGATTTTACGACAGTCTATTACTCTCAGCCTCAGATGCTCTACCCACGGACCATCTGATGTATATTGTACACTTGGCTGGCCACAACTTCTGGACTCTTGGCTTGGACGTGCATTTATCGGTTTTGAACATACTGGCAAGAGTGAGGCTTTTGGAGCATAATACTAAAAAGAAAGTTTGCAAGGTTCACAGCATGGCATCTTTGGCATTACCAGTCGTCTCGCAAGTCAGTCTTCTAGCTATCACTAGACATTCTTGTACTTTGTCACTAAACATGTCCAATAAGTAGGTCGAAAACAGACTACTTTTCCAGAAAGTGGGTGTTTTGGCCAGTAAAAAAACAAGCAAAAGTGTCTCATTTATTTGTAACCAAGTGCTTAAAATGTCTTGAATAACTTTTAAAGACGATATGCTGGGAACGTTTGTCAATCCTTTCATTGTATCTTGCTCCAGAAAGCTCACTGATGCTTATTAATATGGTTTTCTCATAAGAAGCGACAGCACAAGGATGTGCACAAGGATTTGTAGCCTGCAGTATTGCTGGGGGTTAGCGAAGTTTATCAGAAGCAAAGAGTGCAGGGGATCTGAGGATGAGACTAGCACCACCGTGTTTCAGTAAAAAATAGTAAACTTTTAGGTTTCCAGGTGGTTCGATGGAAGTCTGTTTGAACATAGCGTCATTTAAGCGTAAACAACAGTTTGGTCATTTACGATTTCAGTCACTGTTGTAAAAGTGCGTGGTTCTTGTCCACGTCGAGTAAAATTGTAGACGTCTGGCCTTCCAGAAGCAATAATTGACACTCTTTCTCTTTAAACAGAGATCCGAGGGAGTCGTGGTGTAAAGGACGGCTCGGTTCGGCAGCTTCCCCTGTACGACACCCCGTACGAGCCTGCGGAGAACGGCGGGGATTCTGACCCCCTATGTTCACGCGAGAGCAGACTGCCTCAGGATGACGAGAGGCCGCCGGAGGAGTACGATCAGCCCTGGGAGTGGAAGAAAGAACGCATCTCGAAGGCCTTCGCAGGTATTTCTCAGAGCCTGTGTATTAATCAGTGTTTCCTGTGTTGTTTCGCTTGGTGTTTGGTGCTTGGTTCTGCGCTCAGGCATTCTGTGCTGGTGTGTGTGTGTGTGTGTGTGTGTGTGTGTGTGTGTGTACTCTGGTTAGCGCTGAATGTATTGCCAGATGGTATTTTACTGATAGTGATGGTATACTCGTGCTTAAGGAGTGGGGAACCTCTTGCCTCGAGGGCTGATGATCCTAAAGCCATTGATGTATTTTAACATTTAGCAGAACGGTTTTAATGGAGAGTGAGCGGTCTTCGGTTGAGGTAGCAGACAATTTAAAGGTAATTCCACGACAAATCTTAGAGTAAAGCCCTCTGGCAATGGGATTCTCCATCTCTGCTTTGTGGTGATGGAAATTGGCTTAGCAGGTTTTCGTAAAAAGCCAGTATTCAGATATTTATCTCATTCTTTAACTCTAAACACTTCTTTTCCAGTGCTTATTCTTCTGGGTGGCTTTTCCACTGGATATTCCGTTCATGTTAGTGTTTTTTTTTTTTTGGTCTTTGTTTTTTGATTGGGAGGTGTCAAGCAAAAGGAAGCACGTTTCCATCTTTCACTCTTACAGGTGCTCCTGGTGCAATGTTTCCGTTTCCCTGAATGACAGAAATTTATGGCTAACTCGGCCATAACTAAACAGGGCTGTTCAAGGACAAGAAGAATTAGCATTAACCATTTAGCAAGAAGATTATAATGACATAAACATAACCCATTTATAGTTTTTGAAAGGTATTTTCCTTTCTTTTTTTTCCTTTCTTTTCTTGTGTTCTGGATCAGCTCTGCTTTGTTATGACTGCATTAGCAGCAAAGGAGAAGGCAGAGGATCAGCTCGGAGAAGAGTCAACACCTCCAAATCCCTCACAGGTACCCATGGAGATGGGCTGCTACTTTTCTTCCACTAATGTCTCTCTTTCTTTTTTTTTTTTTCTTTCTGTAGTTTTTACTTTAAGCGTGTGTCTGCTTGGGTGACCACAACGGCCTCAGAGGTAACACTAGCTCAGCAATTAAGGTTTTGTGCTATTGGCCTGTGAATTTAAATCCCAAGACTACCTTTTTTGTGTACGTATGCAACACAATTAACTGAATTGGACTCGCTTTAGATAAAAAATTTGAAAAAGAAGTATTGGCCAAAATTAGAAAGCTTCTTTTCACAAAGTACCTATCAAATGTCTTACACACATTGTCAACAGGACAGAGGGAAAAAAAAAAAAAAAAAAAACCTCACAGATGTCTTCATTTCTCCCATAATTGTCACTTCCCTTTTCACATTTCAGACAGAGTTAGTGCTATTTGCAGATTAGAATGCAAATTAGCCCAGCTTCTCGGCACACTTTGATAATTAATTTCCTTTCATCACGATTACGAATTAATTCTTTCTTTTGAAGAGGAGACAAGAATTTGCCGTCCCTCCGGAGCATGATATTTTCCACTTGCCTTTGTCCTCTTTTCTTTTTATGTTCCATTTCCCTCGCTCTAACATTGCTCGCTTTGACAAAGGAGAAGCCTGTCAGGAAGCAGAGATATCGTGTGTCTCTCTCTTTCTCTCTCTCTCTCTCTCTCAGAAGCGCAAAACCCCCCTTTGAACCTGTTTGCTCTCAGACGGCGTCTTCAAAAGGGGTTCAAGCCAAATTCTCAGGAACAACAGCAATATGCGGAAATCTAAAGACGTGCCATTCTGTAATCAGGCGCCAGCGTCAAGACACGATCATTCACCCAGGAAAGGTCAAGAGGTCAGCCAAAGGTCAAATCAGGACATCATTTAGAGCCCACGATTTCCATAGCTTGGGTGAAGCTTAAATGAAAGGACTTGTTATCAGCAGACTTTCAGGAGGAAGCTTAAGAAGACGACTTTACGCTGAAAGAAAGCCTTTGTGTTTATATTCCGTTTCTATTTCCATGTAAAAATATGCAGCTGATTTCCCATGTTCCTCTATTCTGTATATTACAATGTGCCTTATTTCCATCCCCTCAATCCATTTTGGATTGAAGTGTCAAGACGCGAAATATGTGGAAATAATATAGATGGATGCACATGCACTTGAAATAAAGATGGCTGGACAGGAACCAAAGAACTTTAAAGATGGAGGGGAAAAAAAAAGAAAGAAAAAGTTGTGCATGCTCATCAGAGCCAAGTGTGAAAATAATTACTGAGCGGTGCGTTATTAAAAACGTGTCTCGTTTAACTTCATTAATCTTCATTGAGTCCAGTGGTGGAGAACTAATTGGTAACTCTTGGTTTTCTGCCCGAGTACTGTTGTGTTGTACTGCGTTGTGTGTCGATGCACAGACTTCAGGTCTCGTATTTCATATTCGATGCTTTCTCTACCTGCAGAATCCTCAGTGGGATGCATATTTGTGCTCGTGCTGGCACTCTGTGGGATTTTGTACACTTAATCATTTATCCTGGGTACCACTTAGTGCACCACTACTCACACGCATACACACTTAACCTTCAATCATGTACACACAGCAGGTGATTGATAAGATTAGTGCCAGTGGGAAGATTTATTAGACTAGATATTAGCATGCGCACTTCACCAGATAAACTTTGCTTGGAAAATTAAGGGACTGCTTAACTTAATATTTTACTCCAGACTGCATTAGCTGGCGAGATGGTGTGAATCTAGCATTTGGCTGAAGGCTTTAATCCCCGGTGAGGAAAAAGGTTCATCGGTGCCTGAGTGCGAAAAAGCTCAGTCAAGTTTCTTCTTAAGTATAAAACTTTAAGATTTTATTTATTTATTTTTTCTCCGACCGAAGGATGTTGCATGGAATCCATCGACCATGTGTTCTTAAGGGATTGACTGCAGTACAGATATTTTGTAGTGTTACAAATCCACCGTCGCCACGGCAACCGTTCCTCCGTTCGCAGAAGCCATTTCTAGCTAATACACTCCTGAAATTAGCTGCAAATTCACGTTAATCTCGTCTGTACTTCCATACCTCGTTAGAAACGTATCCAGAGGTGCGAACGTCTACGGTGAAGCTGTAGCGTTTACCAAACAACTGATTACAAGCGATTAAAGTTGTGTAGTGTGAAAGGGTCAGCGGGTCTCGGTTTTTTAAAGGAACTAACTGATTGTGTGAGAGATGCACCTCAGCAATACGTTAAAGCATTGAGCGCCTTGACAGCATCGTGTGATCAGGTAATCGATGTGCTCGTGGATCTCAGTGGGAGAAATTGTAATTGGTTTACTGTATGGTTTTTCTATGTCCTTTGTTCTCTTTACCTTCGACGATTTTCTTGTTAGCACCTCCGTGCCTGTCCTGAAAAGCTGTAAGGCGTGAGATTATAGACATTCTTCTCAAAACGGTGGCCCAAACCTGGAACTCAGGGAATTTCTCCTTGCTTGGCCTTATATGGTGATAGCCTTGCTAATAGCCTTCTATCATCTCTCACAGGATGGTGTTGATCCCTCTGGCTTCAGACTACTGTGACTAGTGACACCTTATCTTCCCAGACACACTTTGATACCTCAAATGTCGTCCCCCCTCCCCACCTCTCCATCCATGCGAACATCACCAAAATCAAGAAATGCCCACACATACAGTACACGCAAATGTATAGATATAGCCAACATGGTTGCCTTTACTGCTGCTGCTTTCTGAGAGAATGCAGAATGAGAGTGTCAAATATTAAAAGATTTAAGTATTATTATGAAACATTATACAACACTCCACATCCAGGTGGTTTAACAAAGTATGAAATAAGTACTGTGGGCATCCTATTAACAATATGACACAAGTTCAATCATGAATTCGAATCAAATGAGTCAGATAATAGCCAATTCAAGCTGGATTAGTTGTACATGTGGAGGTCCGGTAATGTACTTTGGTGTTCATAAGGCGATATGATGACTACTTAAGGCTTTCATGAAAACTGATATAAACCTGTTGGTTTATTCCAAAAGACATAAGCTACCATAAAGATGCTTCCAGGGATAGGCTCCAGGTTCCCCGTGATCCTTAAAGAGAGTAAGCGGTAGAATTTGGATGGATGGATGGATGGATGTTTATGTAGGTTTTTGTCAGTGCCCTACAAATTCCCATAGTTAAAGTGTTTGTAAGCGATATGACTATCTGATTGATGAATGATAAAGTATATGTAATTATCCCACTTGATCACACATAGCCAGGGTTCTAGCAAAATGCTAGTAGTAATCAGATAGAAAATAACTTTTTGGACCTGTAAAACCACAGATGTTTTCCAATTTGTACTGGATTCTAATCACAGGTCTTGACTATATAGTACAGGGTGTTCAGTTACAATTTCTACATCAAGGTCCGTAGAATTCCTTGCTTACAAGAGTCCAGATTAGCAACTAACATGACAGACTTTTCTAAATCATTTTGTTTTGTAGTGGCACCGAGAAAGCCCCATGGACTCGAGAAATGAGATGTGTTGTGAATTTGATGTGAGGGGAATAAACACACACGTCTTTGTCCATTGATTTCATCATCAACGTGTCGTCAGATCGCTAATCAGACCAGAGAGCGTAAATAAAATGTAAAATCTATGAAAGTCTGTGAAATCTTTCATCTTTCTGAGCTAATGTCTCCAGCCCTGTAGCTACGATGTTTGGTACGATGAGATAAATAATTTGCATAAATGTATGTGATTGGCTGAAATAAGCCACAGCCAAGAATCTGCTACAGAAGATGAACCACGTACTGAACCACGGCCATTTAAAAACAAGTTTATTTAGTCTGCTGAAATACTTTGCTCAATCTGCCAGCTGACAGTCACTGGTATAGTACCTTAGCATATACAACTAATCCAGCTCAAACATGGCTTACTTCCTCCACGTTAGCACAGCAATCAAGGGTGAAGTTGGAACTGCCATAAAGTCTTATCTATTTCTAACATGTCTGTCTATTGCGTTTACATTTTTTCTCATCCTACACTACATAACATCAGAGTGTGTTATTCACAGTTGCTAATAACACCCACATCAGTCTGTACAAACTCGGCCAACCTTAAGTCTGTTCACATCAAGCTGTTTTTTTCCCCCCTTTTTTTTCTGTAGCGTTGTCAGTGTGTCTTAATTAAAGCTCTGTCAGGCATGTATGAAGGTGTGAAATGGAGTGTATTCCTCTGCCAACTGTGTCCTAGTTCTGCAGTTCAAAAAAAAAAATCAGGCTGAAATCAGGACACCATGAGTTGAATAGCATCCTCCGGTGAGTTTGGCCACTAGAGAGTTTTAGGAACATGGTGCAAGGTATATGCATGAAGTGTATCCCAACTTGAAGCAGGCTAGAGATCGGTTCAAAGTAAGGACAGTGTGTCAGAGTGGCCGGGTAAAGCTAACTGATCTGCAAGGTCTTGGTGCCTTGATGGTGAGCCAAAGTTCAGTCTAACAAGCAAGGTTGCACACTTTGACTTGACCGAATTCCCAATGACCAATCACTGATCATTGTTTCCCAAGAACCAATCACTTGTTAATCACCATTGTTTCCCAACAACCAATCACTGATCATTATTCTTCCCCAGCAAGCGATCACTGATCATTCTTTCCCAACAATCAATCACTTGTTAATCACCATTTTTTCCCAACAACTAATCACTGATCATTTTTTCTTAACGACCAATTTTTGATCACCATTTTTTCCTAACAACCAATCACTGATCACCATTATTTAACAAGATCCAATCACTTGTTAATCACCATTATTTTCCAAGATCCAATCACTTGTTAATCACCATTGTTTCCTAACAACCAATCACTGATCATCATTATTTCCCAAAATCCCATCACTGATCGCCATTGTTTCCCAACATGCAATCACTGATCATTCTTTCCCAACAACCAATGACTAATCAGCATTGTTTCCAGACAACCAATCACTGATCATTTTTTTCTTAACAACCAATCACTGATCACTGTTGTTTACCAACAACCAAATTTAATTACAGCGATTGAATCATTATGCAAATTAGTTTATGACATCTTCTGGTAGGATCTCAAGGCTTTTTGAGTGCATTAGATATTTCCCCTAAAAGGTTTGGTAACACTGAGTCAGAGTAGGAGTACTGAGAATAATGAGTACTGAGAATAATGAGTACTGAGAGTAATGAGTACTGAGGCTTATTATTCATTACTGCTAGCTAGCCAAGTTTGACAAAATGCAGTCATGCAAGAACACTGATAAAACAGCACAGGTCTGTCACACACAATGTTGTTATATGCTTTTATTAATACTACTGTGAGGAATTCCCTCGCATTTAGACAAAACTTTCAGCGAAAATGAAGATTAGTATCACTTTACCTCAGTGAGTCGTATGTGTGATGCTAGCTAAGTTCAGAGAAACATCATGGCTAATTGAGAAATGTTAGCCTTCCTTCAATGGCCCCGTATTGTAGGTGTTTGGTGCCTCCCTTGTGCTGTAGTGCTTGTTTATTGCATCTGTACTCGAGAAAATCTACAATTCAGATTCTGCTTCATGTCCTTTATGTACCCCACCTGCATTATAGGCGTCACACCATTTAGCTTTAATACCAAGAGGCACAATGATAGCTCTAACAAGTTCCTGTAAAGCAGAGACTCACATTAGTAGGGTGTGAAACACTGCCACTTGATTCACTTCACCTTCCATAGAGAAAAGTTAGAGATGTGACAGTTCATCTTATTACTGTGTCAGCTAGGCTGTGTTACCCTGCGCGAATTGACTTCTCATCCTTCCTAAAGGGAGAAACGACCGAGCTCTCCTTTCCCAAAACAATTACTCACTAATCTGCTCTACCGGATGAGAATTAGCACTTAAATCAGGCCCGTGGCAGCCATCGGCTTCACCCTGCTGTAGAGAAACTTATTATATTAGCTGTCAAAGCCAATGACCTCTCTGTGACTTAGCGGCTCGGTCCCGATCCGCCAGTAGGGATGAGATAACGCTCATTCTCCTCTGGCTGTCATCGCGAGCTAGCTGCTCTCTAATGGTGGCCTTCGTGGCCGTCGCTGAGCGGATGTGATTGGAGAACTCAGACAGAAGAGCACCTGCCTTGATGTCATTTTGCTGTAGATGTAGCTTCATTTATTAGCAAAGACTGCAGTGCAGCTAGAGTGAGTCACCTCTATGGCTGAGGACAAGGACGAGTTCATAATTTGGTGTTTGGAGTTGTTTTATTAGGTTGTAAAACGCAACGTGGCTCAGTGCTGCAGTCAACAAACTAGTGGCTGCGTTTCACTGTAATTCTGCTCGTCCCCTGGTGAACCCCAGCAATGCCAAGTGATCATAATCCATTTATTTATTTATTTATTTATTTATTCGCACAGGGTATCCGGTTGACACGATCAAGACTGGGATCCTGCAGAACCCAACACAACATTCATTCCTTCATTGTTAGTTATGATGTTACTAGTTTGCTTGGATTTTCACAAATGGAAGCAAATAAATTTGTCAGCTGTTGTGGGCTGGTTTCACTTTATTTCATTAATTAACACCGGGGCCTGGTTGGCTAGCATGGTTTTTCTGTTGGTATTATTTTGTATCTTTATTAGCTAGTACGGTGATCACACTGAAGGATCCTTATTGGATCGAAGAGAAAGAAAAAGCCTTCATTTGCATATTTGATCCAGGTGTGTGCTCGCGTCCACTCCTTAGAGGAATGCTTCTTTCTCTCTCTGCTCTGTTATTAGGAAATGTTGTTACTTCTAAAGTCCTAAAGAGTAATGAGAGCTTTAAAGCTCAATACGGGTTAATCCTGCAGCCATCATCCCAACGACTTATGTGCTAATTTACTTTTTCTTCCAGTGCAGTTCTCCTGGAGCACTTTCTTCCTGTTTCCTCCATTTCCTTTTCCTGCCACTTCCTGTTTTCTAGCATCGTACTGTTGTGCCCTTCACCTAACCTTGTTTGAACTGACCTACAGCACTTTCTTTCGCTCATTCACAATCTTCCTCTTTTCCTTCTCTTCCCTCCCTTCTCTTCTTCCTTTCCCCATGGTCTTTCTTTCTTCCTTTTTTTCTCTGTCTTCTTGCATTTAATTCTATCTTTTCTTTTTTCTAATTTCTACTCTCTCCATTGTGTTCTTTGCCTTTCTGTCCATTCTGTCTTCTTTTCTTGCCCCTTTCTTTCTTTCTTTCTTTCTTCTTTTGCTTTATGCCTTTTGCTCTCTTTTTTCTCTCAACTTTCCCTCTATTTTTCTGTATATTTCCTTCTTTCTTTGGCTTTTTTTGCTCTCTTTATTCTCTCTCTCTCTCTCTCTCTCTCTCTCTCTCTCTCTCTCTCTCTCTGTCTCGCTCTCTCTCTCTCTGTTCTTCTGCCTCCCTGCAGTAGAGATTAAAGTGATAAAGGACCTCCCGTGGCCTCCTCCTGTTGGCCAGCTCAGCACTACATCCCCCCTGGTGGAGGTGGTTGAGGCTCCTCCTGCTCCCCAGCAGGCGTCCCAGCTCTCCCCTGGACAGAGCGCCCAGGGTGGGTCTGACCCTCAACTTCATCCCTCCATCCCTCCATCTCCAATAACATAGTGAACGGCTGCTTTATTCTCTGAACATCACCAGTACACTGGGGAAAAACAGCTGAAAGGATAAGAGTTGGACCTGCTCAAGTCTATATGGCCTGTTCTTATGATATATTGTGATATTGAAATATTTCATTTTGATGTAAGACTGATTGTAGGTGTTTATCAACTCGTACTTCAGATTGTATCTTTTATATTAGCTCTAAACTATTTTCTTTTATTTATTATTATTTTTTAAAAGATTCCTTAGGGGCTCTTTGATGGTCAAACTTTAATTAGCTTTTGACAGAGGTTCCACTTGAAACTTTTTCTGAAAGGGAAGCACTGTTTAGGGTCCTACATAGAACCTTTAAAGCCCCCCAGTGGGGCAAACCAAACAACCCTTAAGGGTGCAAGATGTTGTTTATAGTGACTTATACCACAGTGCTGTTGAATTCTTCCTTCTGATTAGTCAGAAGGTTTTTACTACACAGCACCTCTGATAGTAGTTCGGGGTACAAGACAAATCATAGGTTTATGTTAGTGAATCCACTTCAAGAACGTTATCATCTCTATAGTAACAGCTATTTCACTGGGACTTGTATGTTGACAGTGCCACATTTTCACATGTACACTTTTCAGAGTACAACAAGATATATCAATACAGAATCAACTTTTTTTTTTATAGGACTGATAATACGCAAATGTTTTGTTATTTTAACAAAGAAAAATATTCGTTGATGTGGTGAAGTATCCTGTACGGACATGTTTATTTAACATTTACGGAAGGAGTCTCCTTGTGGTTACTTTGTAACATGACAAGCTAAAGTTTTGGTCTAATTAACTTACATTTATATTTATTCATTTAGCAGACGCTTTTATCCAAAGCGACTTACAAATGAGACACACTCACACACCAATGGTAGCAGAGCTTCCATGCAAGGTGCTAGCTTGCCATCGGGGGCAACTTAGGGTTCAGTGTCTTGCCCAAGGACACTTCGGCATGGGATCACCCGGGCCGAGATTCGAACCGCCAACCCCACGATTAGTGGATTAGTGGACAACCCGCTCTACCGACTGAGCCACAGCCGCCCTGTTGAAGTTAAAGCCGCACTTTAACTTCAATAAAGTGCCTCTCCTAGTTCGGCCTCTTTAGTTTAGAGGAAGCGGCGTCCATGGTTTCCAATAAGAATGTCAGATTTTGATTCGTCTGACCAGAGAATAGTTTTCCACGTTGCCTCAGTCCATGTTAAATGAGGTTTAGCCCAGAGAAGATTTCTGTTGTTTCTGGATCGTGTTCACATATGGCTTCTTCTTTGCATGATAGAGCTTTAACCAGCGTTTGTGGATGGCACGGCGAGCTGTGGTCACAGACAATGAGTTCTGGAGGTGTTTCTGATCCCATGCAGTGATTTCCATTACAGAATCAAGCCTGTTTTTAATGCAGTGCCGCCTGAGGGCCCCGAAGATCACGGCCATGCAATATTGGTTTTCACCCTTGTCACTTGTGCACAGAGATTTCTCCATATTCTCTGAATCTGTTGATGATATTATGTACTATAGATGATGACCTATTCATAGGCTTCACAAATTTACGTTGAGGAACATTATTCTGAAATTGTTCTACAAATGGTAGACGCAGTTTTTCACACGTTGGTGAACCTCTGCCCATCTTTACTTCTGAAAGACTCCGCCTCTCTAAGATACCCATTTTTATACCCAATCATCTTACTGACCTGCTGCCAATTAACCTCCAGCTGTTTCCTTTTAGTAACATTTACTTTTCCAGCCTTTTGTTGCCCCGTCCCAACTTTTTTTTTTTTTAGACGTGTTGCGGCCAACAAATACAAATCGCCTTTTACCTTTATTCCTCAGTTTAAACATTTGATTTGTTGTCTATATTCTGTTGTGAATAACGTATGGGTTTATGAGACTTGCAAATCATTGCATTCTGTTTTTATTTACATTTTAACACAGCGTACCAACTTTTTTTTTTTTGGAATATAAAACGTTTTGTTTATTTGTTTGGAAAAAAACAAACAAACAAAGTGTTACTGCAGTGTTTTTGTCATATTCTTTTATGAGGTCAATCTCAATATTGAACAGTTGACAATAACAAATGTTATTACATCATAGAATACAGGAGCCAATCAGGTTCCGGTATGCGAATTCACCCCATGCAGAATCTGCATTTTCTGATAAGGACAAACCTGTTACCACTTATTTGTGTAACAGCAATTTGAGCAATTTCTTATTTAACGTTATTTTAAAAATAAATAAATAAAGTAGTCTTCAAGGCAAACTTTTTGCGACCGTGAAGTAGCTGTGAAAACATGTGCCTTGTATGTTCAGATAAAGTTAATGGGCTGCTGTGTGATTAATGTTCTTCTCTGATAGTGAACACCTGCTTCCTCTGAGGCAGAAAATCACCAGGCATCAGTATTACTGAAATCAACTCGTTTACTTTAATGGCATTTGGCTAACCTGTGTACAGTGTAATTGCAGATAAGGGTCACCCAAGCCTTTTGGTAACATTTCCCCTTATCTGTTTTTTTTTTTTTTTTTTTTTTTT
>JAFFST010050921.1:221148-231269 GCA_022414735.1 Noturus placidus | reverse complement strand
GGTTCCACTTCATGATTGTGTCCCACCTGTTGTTGATTCTTCACAAAAAATTACAGTTTTATATCTTTATGTTTGAGGCCTGAAATGTGGAAAAAGGTCGAACAGTTCAAGGGGGCCGAATACTTTCGCAAGGCACTGTATATATATAATATATATGTATGTATGTGTGTGTGTGTGTGTGTATATATATATATATATATATATATATATATATATATATATATATATATACATTCCCAAGCAAAGTAAATACCTACCTACCAGCTCCTATTGAAAATTTTTACCATGTTATGTAGGACTTCTGCTATTTTGCTCTGAAGTTTCTTCATCTCACCTGAATATAGATGTTAAGCTATTATTTTCATTAGAGATCTTGGCTTCATTTGCGTTGTGCATGGGGGTTGCAGTGCAGCAAAATTGGTCTCACTGTGTGATCAGTCTCAGCTTTGTCAACAGTTTAACCGTTTTAAATAGTCATAATTAAATCTGTGTCGCATCACTTTTGTTATATGCAAGAGACCAATGGTGACGAGAGAGAAGTCCTATCGTCACTAAAATCGTAGGATTTATAGACCTGTGCCATCCTTTTGTAAAGATTTTACACAGTTAAATTGAGGTTTTGGTAGCCATGGAGGACCACTGGAGAAGCTGTCTGTTCTGTTAGGGTGGATAACCAGTGGGGATCCAGTGATATGAGGAATAGGGAAGTTTGATCAGAAATATGTAGGAGGGAAACTTACATTTTGTCCTGGGCCCAGACATTCATGGTGGGCCAGCTGGTAAATATACTATAATTGTGTTTACAAAGTGGTTGTAGCTTGTGAGGAAAAATGCTGTGCAGTCGGTAGTCAGTAACCAATGTTAGCCAGCTTATTAATGACATGAAATTAATGATAACTATGTTATTAACTTAGTCAATAAACTGTTTTCTATCCATTGTTTGTCTGTATCATTTGTTATAAAGAAACATGCTTTATGGTGGTGTACTCAATGACGACTTCTCCAAGTATTGGCCCATAATAATTTGAGAGTATGTCTGTAAAATCAGTTAATATATACATTATATTAACATATATATACATTATATACAATATATACATATATAATATACAGTATCTCACAAAAGTGAGTACACCCCTGACATTTTTGTAAATAAATGTGCTGTATAATGATTCTGACTCTACAGTCACTGTTTTTACAAATAGTTCTTATAAAATTATTCTCTGTTTAAAAAAAATAAAATAAAATTGTTGCCTTCTAAAACTCATTTTCTGAAACTTTCTACGTCTCAGCACATGGCATAGCTGGCTGCTACGAGCTCCTACTAGCTTAAACACATGCTCTTTTGCTAGCAGAGCAAATTAGCCTTATACATGTTAGCAATATATGCTAATTTTCTGACAGATAGTCCTGAATAATACCACGTTAAATGTCATTTAGTAAGTCAAGTGCCTGTCTCGACTTGTGCCATAACTGGCTCCTTGTTTTCCACATTGAAAGCCGCTTTAGCTTAAACATAGCATGCTCTTCTTGCTATCAAAGCAAACTAGCTGTATCCTCCATGCTCGTTCGCTAACAAACCAAGGCCAGTGTGAGGGAAGAAAATGAATATTTTTTTTCATACAAGGTAAGAGGACATTTCTGCAACAGGACAAATGAAGTTAAAACCCAGTGAGGAATGGACAGCTGCCTTAATTCACCTGGTTATTATCCTCAGTCTTCTCCTGTTCCGTTCTCACACATAAACATAAGAGGTCTATTATGCCTATTGTGTTCCGACTGTGGCTTGACATTTATGAGATGCTGAGTACGGTTTTGCCAGTAAGTTTCCATAGCAACTGACCATTTACTATGGAAAAGGAGTGTCTGTCAGTCTTGCAGTTTCAGGCATTTATACTGATGTCACATATCCATTAGAGACTATTAAAAATGTACACGTGTCATTTCCCTTTGCGGATAATATAACAGTGTAATACTTTAATGCGTTTTTTCTAACTGCCTTAGGTTAAACTGGGAATATTTTAAATTGACGTGACTTAATGACAAGCTTTAGATTGCCGCATAGTGACTAATTTGTAAGGAATAAAACACTTGGTGAGTGCTGTTACAGAAAAATAATCCATGCGGGTGATTTTTTTTGTTGCTGTTTTTTTTTTTACATCAGCACACCCTGGAGTGTTTTATTTCTCTTATACACCACTATAGTTCCTGCTAAAGTTCTTATCACTTATGTTATAGCAGCTATAAACAGTCGTTCCTTCACCAGTTTTTCCTTTTTTTCCTGCGCTGACACTGGAGACTCCTTCCATAAATGTTAAACACTTCCTTACAGAAAGCTTCACCATAGTAACAATGACTCATTTTTCTTTGTTAGGTAACGATACTTTTTTTATGCGTTAATTATTAGTCTTTGCTGTTACAGTAGAACTGATTACAAACTCGGACGGGCGCATTAGTATAAACCTAATATCAAAATGAATCAACACCTTCTGACCACTCCGATTCAATAATTCAACAAGCCTGTCGTATGAAAGTAAACACGTGCTCACATGCCGTGGATAAACTGCTCGTACCATTGAAATGCTTCCAGGGTCAAAGTGTTTGCTCTGAAAACTTCTTTTCCCAGAACCCTTTGCATGATAATGCCAGATCAATATAGAGAGCTCAGTGCAAGATGCTCAGGCAAACAGATCCTCGTTTGACGTTGTGTGAGGATGTGATGTAATACGGTATTTGCCACAAAGCTAAACATCGATTAAGTGCTGTATGGATCTTGAGAGCCATTTAGAGTAATTACAATGATGGAGATTTTAAAGAGAAAAGGAGAGAATCAAATTGCTAATGCACGTTCTGGTGAACAGGACACTTCGCTCTCACGCACACACACTGCAAAGTCGAAGGGAGAGAAGTGAAGGGGACGTGGAGCAGCGTGTGAATAAAACTACTCTTTGAAGGCTGCAGATGGCACACATTATAGCGAGACTGACAGCCATTTCAATCTGTGACTGCAGGCACTTCCTGTGATCTGTGACCCCTGACCTGTGAGGCAGCACACGTGACTTGTTGCCTTGAGTGAGAGTGCAAGACATGCAGGCTTTCTCGTGTGGTGCAGGTTTAACACAAAAATGTGTTAAGGACACTTAATACAGTTGATACTTATTTGTCAAATCAGCTCATTTAGTTCATATGATATTCCTCTGCTTTATTGTGTGACGAGTTAACGATAATGAAAGCTGTAACCGGTCTTTAATAAATCTGTGTAGTAATAAACCGATTGAAAAAAAAACGTGTTTAGGTATTTGTGGGGGTTGTATAATTTTCAATATAGTGAAGGGTTCTGTAAGGAAGTTTTCTGCCACGGATAAGTTCAGTATGGAACGCTTTGCCGTTTCTCTATAACATTACATCATGTATTTTTTTTTTTTTGGGGGGGGTCTTATTAACCTCAAGAGAGAGAGAAAAGACGTTCGTGTGGGAATGACTGTTTGTAGCTGCTATAACATAAGTGATGACAGGAAGTAACTCGTTTCACAGACGCTCCACGACATAAAACGTAACTATACATCGATCAAATGTGTTACATGATATACATCAAGATATTCAGGTCTGTTAAACAAAATGGCAGCAAAGTAGTAGTGGTACACAATGATATTATTTATTTTTTTTTACAAAATTAATATGGAAAACATGAATTATTTAAAAAAAAAAGTGTATAAAATTCAACCAACTACTGTTTCTGTATGATGAAATAAAATACAGACGTACATACTCATTCAATTTAAACTTTTTTCTCTGAAACCAAGTTGTGTGTGTGTGTGTGTGTGTGTGTGTGTGTGTCATCACGTATTGGACAGCTGGTATTAGTTCTCATGCTGGATGGGAGATAAGAGTGCATTTACAAGCAGAAGTGTGTTTACTGGTTATTCTGCCACACTATGTTCCCACGTCTATCTCAGGTAGCCTGCACTATCACACACCTGCCCACTGTACACACACCCATGGGGCCTGCTGGACGCTTTTAACCTTGACGACTGGCGAGAACATGCTCAATGATTAAACAGAGACAGTTTCTCTCTCTCTCTCTCGCTCTCTCTCTCTCTCTCTCTCGCTGCGGCATGTGTTTACAGTGGTGTCCGATTGATTCCTCTTCTTTTCTTTTGTGTCGAGCAGCTGCTCTTCAAAGCATGGTGGAACAGAAAGGCATGGGGTCTGTTTGTATGTATGTGGGTGTGTGAGAGGGATAGACAGACAGAGACAAGAATACATGGCAGAGCTGTCTGTGTCATTTTTATAGCTCAGTGAGAGGGAGTGGAAATATGTCCATGTACCACTTTCCTGTTTGATGCCCCCTGTTGGAGTGGCATCACATCTAATGCGTATCCTAATATGTTGCTGGAGAAAGATACGGCATGTTGCTCTAGTGTAGCTCCAGCAAAACGTGTATTACAAAATAGATTTTATTTTTTTTAAATAATGATGTTCTATTGCAAGAAATGCTGGACATGTATACATATATACAGTACCTCACAAAAGTGAGTACACTCCTGACATTTGTGTAAATATGTGATGATAACTTTTCATGTACAACACTGAAGACATGACACTGTGCTACAATGTAAAGTAGTGAGTGTACAGCTTGTGTAACAGTGTAAATTTACTGTCCCCTCAAAATAACTCAACACACAGACATTAATGTCTAAACCGCTGGCAACAAAAGTGAGTACACCCCTAAGTGAAAATGTCCAAATTGGGCCCAATTAGCCATTTTCCCCCCCGGTGTCATGTGACTTGTTAGTGTTTCAAGGTCTCAGGTGTAACAGTGAAACAGTGTCTTCGCACCTTTCACGTCAGCTTTACGGCTACATAGTCTAAAGCGCCATAGTAGTGATGTACAAGTCGTCAAATGTTTAAACACTTGAGATGATAAGCGCAACATTCTCAGGTTGGATTTGATTGAATTATTTATGGAAATCTCCCATATGTGTAATATTAATAATGTTAAGTGATCACTGAAGGTCTCCAAGCATAGGAAATAAAATACCTTTATGGCATTTCTGATGAAAATGATTAAAATAACATGATAGTAAAGGGGTAGATGAGATCTATGCCTCTTTTTCTTCTCTTGAAGTAGACTTCCAATACTTTATCAGCTGTCACCTTAATTTCGCTGAACTCGAAGACTAGCTGGATGGTTAGTGGCTTCTGAAAAAGAAACCGGACAAAATACATGTTCCCGATCAATTCGACTCACCAAATTTCTCACCATAGAAGCAATAAAATGTGATTAAACAAAATAATGGAGATGTTTGATATTTATGGTGGTTAAATGTGACTTCATTTGCCGTTTATGAACATCAGTATAGTGCAATTACTGCTCCACAAAAAATGGTATTTGACTTGTGTAATCATCTGCACTGTATGTGGTGAAATGTTTCCCCATATCTACATCTCTCTACATCTCTGGGTACATGGCTTTACCCCCAAAAGCATTGTGTAAAGGTATCACATGCTGCTTAACAACAAAACATCTGTTACACAATAATCCTGAAAGGAAAATGGGAACATATTGGAGGAAGCATACTATTTATTTCCTTCTCTTTCAGTACTACGGCGCAACCCATGTATTATGAGGAAAATAACCAGGTTATTGGTTAAAAATAAATAAATAAATAAAAATTCACCAAAGCCACACTTTAACCGTCTCCTGTGAATCCAGATCCCACTGAGGGGGTCAAGGTTTTTTGGATCTGTGCAGTCATGATAACCTCCCATGTATTTGTGTTTGCTTTGCAGTCCAGTTCGAAGGGGTGGAGAAAGGCCGGATGTCTCCGACGAAAGATGGGAAATCGAGGCCGCCCCAGCGCCACTCCAGCGGCTGTCTGGTCAACATGAAGATGAGTTCGGCGGAGCAGTGTATGCCGACGCTGGGCGAGCGCATCGACCCCACCATGTCACTGGAGAACCAGTTGTGAGTGTGTGAGAGAAAGTTCTGAGAACGTTCTCAAGGCAATAAACTACCAAAAAAATAATAATAATAATTCCATCGTGGACTAAAGGTGAATGAGAAGTACAGCAGAAGTGAGGCACAATATATAGGACTATTTTAGGAGTTATCTGCTATTCCACTTGCTAACCTGTTTATACGTAAGATTACGAAATATTAATTATAATATTACATTTATAGTCAATTATAAAATGATCATCATGATAATCTATTTACGATAGTTGTCTTAATTCCTCGCAGTCATTAGAAGAAGAAAAAAAAAAGCCTTTTAAATAGGTGCATCCATCCAAATTGTCGGATCATTACACCTGTATATTCGACGCACAGTTCTGTTATCTTAAGTAATCATTATGGTCCCGAAATGCAGTGCAAGTACAAACCAAGAACTTGCCGAGGAACTGGATAGATCCAGGAACGGTTTAGCATCTCAAAAACTAGAACTCTGGTGAAAATGTGCGTATTGATATTGATCAAGCTGTAGTCATTGCTTGTTAGCTAAAAAAAAAAAAATTTCTGTAAAAAGTAAAAGGTTTGAAAATATGTCTGAAGTTCCTGAAAAGGTTCCTGATATGTCTATAGAGATTTGTAGTCACCCAGGTAATTTCGACACGTCCTTGTGTTGTAATCCGGAAGATGTCATCTGATGTGCTTCATTATGAAGCGTGAAACTCATCGTGAAGCAGATCATATTAATAGCTGAAGGTCTCCAAGGTTATTTAGGTTTACATGTATTACTTTGTCAAAACCACTTAGTGATCCACAACTGATTATGATCCACAGAAAATCTTTTCAGAGCCATTTTTGACCACCAATCCTTCCAGCGCTATTTGTTTTTGGGGTTTTTTTTATGAATCTTTACTCTGTTTGCTGCCATATGTGCCAGTAAACGGCGTGAAGAGGACAGGTGGTGGTGCGGTTAGTCTGTTTAAGTAAAGTCCCCTGTCACAGTACACTTCCTACAGTCCCCAAGAGGATGGGTTCTTCTTAGGGTTTCTGCCTAACATTGTTCCTGGCACCATTGCCCGAACCCTGCTCCTTCAGGTCTAAATTTGAATTTCTTCAAAGCTGCCTTTTGCTATATGAATACATTTTATATTGAACAATTCTGGTTTAAAAAAAAAAATTTTAAACTTATTTTAGATGAAATCACCTGTGAATTGCGAAGTAGCATGAAATATCAACATAAGGCACTTAATAAACTGCGGCTCAACTTCTTTGGTTTTGGTGCAATATATAATGCAGTATACCCATTGATATGAAGTGCAGTACATTTTCAAAAGTAATTATAATGATGTGTAAAATACAAATAGGTTATAACATGTTATAAATGTATTCCTACAGTGGGGGAAATACGTATTGAACGTATAAAAATTCTTTTCAGTAAATATATTTTGAATGAGGCTATTCAGTTGAAATTTTCACCAGACATCAGTATTAACTGAAGAAATCCGCAAATATAAAGAATTCACAACATTAAAGTCCATAAATAAAGTTATGTGTAATAAAGTGGAATGACGCAGGGAAAAAAGTATTGAACACAGTAAGAAAAAGCAGTTCTCCACGGCAAGGTAAGGCAAGGAACCAGCTGAAATACAGCAAAGGAAACGCCTCAATTGGTTTCAAAGGAAAAAATTAAAACCGTTATAATGGCCCAGTCAATAACATGACTTGAATCCAATTGAACAAGATTTAAAGACAATATGTTTTAAAAATGTCCGTAGTGTATGAATGAGTGTGTATGTGATTGTGCCCTGTGATGGACTGGCACCCTGTCCAGGGTGTACCCTGCCTTGTGCCCGATGCTCCCTGGGATAGGCTCCAGGTTCCCCCGTGACCCTGAAAAGGAGTAAGAGGTTGAAGATGGATGGATGGATGGATGTTTAGAACAGGGGGCACACGGTGGCTTAGTGGTTAGCACGTCCATCTCACACCTCCAGGGATCGAGTCCCGCCAAGACCCTGTGTGTTCTCCCTGTGTGTCGGGGGTTTCCTCCGGGTACTCCGGTTTCCTCCCCCAGTCCAAAGACATGCATGCGTGTTTGACGTGTCTAAAGTGTCCGTAGTGTATGAATGGGTGTGTGAGTGTGTATGTGTATGGGGCGGTTGTGGCTCAGTCGGTAGAGCGGGTTGTCCATTAATCCACTAATCGTGGGGTTGGTGGTTGGAATCCCGGCCCGGGTGATCCCATGCCGAAGTGTCCTTGGGCAAGACACTGAACCCTAAGTTGCCCCCGATGGCAAGCTAGCACCTTGCATGGAAGCTCTGCTACCATTGGTGTATGAGTGTGCACTTGTAAGTCGCTTTGGATAAAAGCGTCTGCTAAATGAATAAATGTAAATGTAAATGTGATTGTGCCCTGTGATGGACTGGCACTCTGTCCAGGGTGTGTACCCCACCTTGTGACCGATGATTCCTGGGATAGGCTCCAGGTTCCCCGTGACCCTGAAAAAAGAATAAGAGGTAGAGGATGGATGGATGGATGGATGGATGTTTAGAAGAATGAGCCAAAATCACACCTGACTGCTGCTGCCATTAATTTCTTCATACGTGAAGTGTCTTGAAGCGGTCATTACAAAGAAAGGCTTCTCCACATTAAATACATTTCAGTTAGCGTGTTTTTTTTTCCTCTAGTGTCGTTCCGCTTTATTACACGTAACTTCATTTATAGACTCTAATGTTTGGATTTCTTGAGTTCATAACAGTCTGGTGAAAATTTTGTGTGAATAGCCTCATTGGAAATATCCAATATATTTAATGAAAAATAAGTTGATGCGTTCAATACTTAAACCCTCCACCCCCCTCCCCCGCCCAACACACACACACACACACTGTACGTACACGTTCTCATTTGGGTTCTCTCACTCTATCTCACTTTTTTTTTCTCCTCATCTCTCAGCTGGTATCATGGAGCAATCAGTCGGACGGACGCTGAGTCATTGCTGAGGTTGTGTAAAGAGGCCAGTTACCTAGTGAGAAACAGCGAGACCAGCAAGAACGATTTCTCCCTGTCTCTCAAGTAAGAGCTTAATCCTGAAATACTGCACTTCACTCTCTCCTTCCATACTCAGCAGTGTCCGTCTCTGAAATCCTGTACGTTTTGTTCCAGAAGTCCGGTTTATTATCGTGTGTGTGTGTGTGTGTGTGTGTGTGTGTGTATATGTATATGTATATATTCATTGATTCCTGTTTGCATTGAGAAGTCATGTGGCTTGCACCCACATTCTGTTGTCTATTTTTTAAGGTTAATCATGCTAAACACAGCTCGTCATGTTACCAAGAAGTTTAAAAACACAAATGTTCTGAAGACTTTCCTTGTGTTTAAAAAACACACACACACAATTTGTGGAGAGTGTATGATTATTTAGACCTACTGTATGCACAATGTTACACTGGAGGCTCCAGTTTAGCATTCGCCTTGTAACTGAACATGTCTGAACATGTCTTGGCTGATTTGCTATATTTGGCGTAAAGGACTTTGCACTTAATTTTTGGCAGAACTTTTCTTTTTAAAAGTTCAGCTGTAATTATTTGAGCTTCTACCTCGCTCGATAGTTTTCTGCACACTCAGCATTTAAACATTTTTTTTTTTTTTAAATTGTGGAAATGTCTCACCACCTCTTGTTTCTATGCCAATTTTATTATTTTTGCTGACATGCCTCGTTGTTATAATTTGGGGTGTTTTTTGTGTTTTTTTTTTTTTTTCGTGCTTGCAGTCTCAGCTCTCTCTGACTGACTTCCCCCGACTGAACCAGGCCCTGTCTCTTGTAAAGTAAGCCGACGGCCCCCTGGTTAGTTTCGGCCGTCTCCCTGACCATAAACAGAGATGGTCACCTTTATCAGAGTCACCTTTAATTCACTCACCGGGCAGAGATGGAGGCGGGAGAGGGTTAGGGGGAAGCGGAGGGCTGTCATGCTAATGCACAGCTTATTTTAACAATGAGAATGCAGGTCGAAGTATTTACTGAGTTACATTTTGAGTAGCTCTCTCATTCGGAAATTCTGAAAAGGTTCCATATTGGTTTTGGTGGAACATCTGCTGATTTAACACACATAATATATATATATATATATATATATATATACAGTATCACTCAGCAAATATAATTGGTTATTAGAAG
>JAFFST010050921.1:187127-212146 GCA_022414735.1 Noturus placidus | reverse complement strand
AGGACAATTCTGCAAAAATGAGTGGGCCAAAATTCCTCCAGGACGCTGTAAAAGCCTCATTGCACGTTATCGCAAACACTTTTTCACACCACTGTATATACTGGGTTTTCTGACACAAAATGTGTTATGTTTGGAAAATTCCAGGAAATAAAAACGGATCTCAAACCCAGAATGTCTTCAGTTGTGTTGGCCTTGCTATTCCAGGAGTTTCAGAGGGGACTGTATATCTATAAGTTGTTGAATTCTGTCAGTAAAAATGTCAAATTTGTTGAATGCAAATTCAAAACGGCGACCATTTCAGTGATGAGACAGATTTTAAAGCTGTTCTTATGTCATTTCCAACTTAAAAATAAAATAACAAAAACAGGTTTTGTACATTTGTGGAAACTGAGGTATTTACTTCAAATTTTTCCGTATGAAAATTGGTCCTTTTTAATGTACAAATACTTTTGACTGGAGAATGAAAGTGTTTCAGAAAAATGTAGGGAAATCTGCCCTTAGACTTCCATTAAAAGTGAGTTTTTTAGTCAACAGGCCTTTTCTTGGAACAGTGTAATTTCCATCTCGTCAATACTATAGAAAAGTAAAGGCTGGGTAATGAATATTTTTATCCTGGTTCTGTGGTATTCCTTATTGTATTCCGTATTTTCCCCTCTGAACAATTGGACCATTTTGATTTACAAAGAACCAAAGAATTAATGCATATTGCAGATCTTTCTTCCTTACGAGTATGCATTAGCTGAGCTAGTAATTAGCATTTTACATTTAGCAGCCACATGAAATCTTTGTTGCGTTAGCTTATTAAACCAAATCTACCTTTATCTTTCACCATATGCAACCTGTTTGCAAATAAACTGCAATTCCTCAAGCACGTCTGTCTGCCAAGATCTAATCACCAGCTATTCTTTATTGCCGCTTAACCTTTTCCCTGTGCCTTCTCTTCCTACCTCCTTTGTCTCACTATGTGTTTTTATTGTCCCTTCAGGAGCAGCCAGGGTTTCATGCACATGAAGCTGTCGCGAACCAAAGACAACAAGTACATCCTGGGCCAGAACAGCTGTCTGTTCGACAGCGTGCCGGAGATCATCCATTTCTACTCCAGCCGCAAGCTGCCAATCAAAGGAGCCGAGCACATGTCCCTCCTGTACCCCGTGGCCATCCGGACACTTTAGCCTCCAGTCTAGAAGTCGATCGCTGAACAAATGGCGTGTAGATGCCTGTTACAGATGGATTGAACATCCATCATCTGCATTTACAACAGCGTCTTATAATGTTTGATGACTGATCTGGTGTCTGTTAAGCCTTTGTGAATGGCTGCTTGTACACAGTGCTACTGGAACACTCTCCAGCAAAGACTGGAAGACTTTAGAGGCTTTAAAAAAGCCTTCACTTTCCCACTGATGGTGTCAAATCTCAAGTCTTTTTTAATTTGTGCCGAGTCATACCTTCAGCTCAGTGGATTATGGAGACCACACAGACCACACCAAGCAGACTAATCTGTAAATAATATGTTTTCCAGCAGCTCTAATGCGCACCCTCATCCCTTTCTGCTGAAATGTCCTATTCATGTGGACTTAAAACCCTGAGCTTTGGCCTGCACCCACACTTTGATTGTTTGGTCTCATGCATACTTTAATAAAATCTCACGCAAACCATTTGTGGACGTTTCTGAACTCCAGGATCACGTACGAACTGCTGTTTTGTTAACACTAGTGAACCGATCGTGATACCACAACTCATTTGAACTTCCTGAAAGGATTAAAGCATGTGTTTGTCTTTTCAGTGTCAAAACAAGATGGTTTCCATGTTCAGAGATGACAAATTGGTAGGAAACCTTTGTTTGTCTTTCTACCAAAATCATGCTCTCTGAAACAGAGTCAGGCTGATTTAGCAAGAAACTAATGCCATGTCCTACAGAGTCGCTGTTCTCTACAAAGTGTAACGTACATTTATGTATTTTCTTCACCCTTTAGGATACATCATTTGAACTCTAAGCAATGCATTGTGGGGTTGGATGAGCACCTTGGATGTTCTCCACTATGCTGTTTCAGACATACCAATAACTGGTAACATTACTTAAGGGTGGTGTTCATAGGGCTGACCAATACCATAAGCCCTTCATGAAATTGACATTTAAAAGCATAATACGTCTTAAAGACTGTCTTCATCAGTTCTGATGACAAACACTTACATGACACCTACATAAGCATTCAGAAAGGATTATTCCAATTAGCATCATGTGTTCTTAAGTCTGTTTTGATGTCGAGTTGACATAAGGCTACAAATCTTTCATGTCAACAGACACAAACCTGCATAAACATTTATGAAGGCTGTTCATTTATCAGTGTCTGTTGACAAAAAAACGCTTCCTTCACCTTAATGTCAAGTTGACGTTACCCGCTTATGTCCAGGGACCAAATTTCATGTTGACAGCTGACTTTGTAGCACTTTTGGAATGATAATGTAACATCAAACGTCAAAATCTAACTAATCATTTCTCATTTGTGAGAAAATATACATAAAATTGTATATAAGTGTTCACCACAATAGGTTAGTTTTTTGGGGGTCACTTTTCAAAGTATATCAGATCATCATGTGACTCAAACATATTAGAAGTTCATTGCGCTATAAAGTCAGCTGTCATGACGTGCTGTAAGAAGCGTAATTACACAAACCTGTTATTTGAATTAGAGGTTATGAAGAAAGCGTCTATTTATTTTATTTTTTTTCAGGAGCATTTGAAAGCCTTTCTAAATGTTATTTACTTGTTTAGAGGGGTGTTGTTTTTTGCCACCACCTCCTCTCCTATGGACTTTAACACTAACACTATAAAAAGTGACTTTTTTTTGGACTGTTACCGCTACCCCTAAGAAAGCGAGAGAGAAGAAGAAGAAGAAATTTTTGAAAGGACTCCCGAGTGGCGCAACATAAAAGCGTTTGTCGTCTTGTTCAATCACAGCAGCAATAGCTAATCATGGGTGTATGTGGAAGAGGGCAGATAACTCTTTCCTCTGAGTGTGTTTATGCTGTCCTGTAAAGTTCTTTTTCACTCTCCCTGGTTGTGCTATCTTAGGCAGCTAATACAGGGGAGAAAAACACGTGTTTATTTTTATGTGTGTGTATATATATAAATATATATATATATATATATATATATATATATTTACAGTATATATATATATACAGTATATATATACAGTATATGTTTATGCAGTATTGTGTCATGAATGATTTATATACTTGTAGATTTATCACCACCCTTACGTAGTGTTCACAAATCACCTGAGTGGGTTTTTTTAGCTCTAAAACCATCTTTACAACCATTCCAATCTGATCTCTCTACAAGTTGCATAAAAAAATACAAATGCAGGTTTAGTGAATTTGAACAGAGCCAAAAATTCAGTTAGTTCAGATAATGGACTATATATTTGTCTTGAGACTGAATGCCCTTGAGTGGCCAAGTGACGCATGAAAAAGGATGTTTCAGACGTTTCATAAAAATGAGCCACTTTACATTCAATCCCGCCGTCAGCGTAAGACTCTCTTGACTAGGGAGAATGAAATATGTCTGCATTGTCTACCTCAGAAAATCAATTTAATTCCACCCATCAGCCAATCAATAAGGTACCATAAGATTGCAGATATCGATCCAGCTCCCTTTTCCTCTCGTCCATTTCCACCACGTTGTACCTTGGCTTTACCTTCGAAGAGTTCATCATGGTTAAACGCAATGAAAGGTTGGTTTGTTGCGCGCTTGTGCTCGCCCGCTTGTTTGTTTTTTTTAACAATCGTTTGTATGTAAATGTTACTCTGTACTCGTACGTGATGCCAGTGACATCTTTTGGGTTCACGCCTTATACTGTAGATGCATGGTGAGGAAAAATAATCAGTCCATTTGAACAGATTTTATTATTTTTATCCCCCCCCCCCCCCCCCCAAAAAAAAAAAAAAAAAACACTTCTGCTTTAAGTGAATGTTCTGTGACTGTAATTTATTATGGAGTGATGATTATTATAGCTGTGTTTTACTCCCAGACAAGGTGACTGAGACCCTTTTATGTTCTCTTTGTTCAGTTCTTTGTGTGTGTGTGTGCGCGTGTGTATACAACGGAAAGGGACTAGCATTCTCAAAAAAAATTCTATGGTGCTTGTGCGTATGCTATTGATCTGTTTGTTTTCCACATGATGCCCTGTTACAGATTTCTGTATGTTGCGTAAACATGATGCACAACCTCATTGTGGTACAGACCAAACCCTGGAATATGCAATGGTTTCTCCCGTCTTTGTGCTTTTGTTGCCTGATTGTGAGCCTCTCAGCAGGCGGGTCTGCTTATGAAAAGGCCTTATTTAATCATCTTTATTGCTGGGGAAGCAAAGCCTTGCAGGTCTTGGAAATAACGAGGAGCCGAGATGAAAGTCACTAATTAAACTCGTAAACCTTTAAACCCATATTGCGAACCATTCGGAGTCGTATACAGTGTGTCGAATGCATTTAGATTCAGATAACTGCTCGCATCTGCTCACATTGTGACGTTTGGAAATGATTTTTTTTAATGATTGAGGGGGGAAAAAAAACCCAGATGCGGTGGTACAGCCAGACCTGTCAAAGGTTTGTCACAAATTCCCATAATTCATATTTACTTGGTAAAGAGGAGAGGAAAATACATGCTCCGATGTGTCTTGGATTTCCTAGATGTGTTTTTGTGTTGTTTTGTTAGATCGAGTTCTCTGACTGTCTGATACGAACTTTAAAAAGGGACTGGAAGACTGTCGTTATATTTAAAACGGGAGAATTACTGCTTGATTTTTGTTACAGCAAGACACTACAGGTGAATAAAATATTAGATATCGCAAATTAATCTTCGCCATTTGATTGCTGATATTCTTTGTATTGGAACTTACAGACAACGTACATTTATTTATGCAAACAAGGCTTCGTCTAAATAAATATATCTATCAAACAATATATATACATTTTTTTTGTTTGTTTGTTTGTTTGTTTGTTTATGTTCGAATTGAAATGTTTTCTTTATTTCACTGTGAAGACTTCCTCCCAAGAGAACGGCTTTTACGGAACTCTTTGTTGGAATATCATATCTTTATTGTTTAACCAAGAAAACACTGTTATGCTGTGAGCTGTTATGCAAAGAGAGAAAGAAAAAGCTATTTTTCAGTATAAAATCTATCCATCTATCTTCAACCGCTTACTCCTTTTCAGGGTCACGGGGAACCTGGAACCTATCCCAGGGGGCGCACGGTGGCTTAGTGGTTAGCACGTCCGCCTCACACCTCCAGGGTCCGGGGTTCGAGTCCTGCCAGGGCCCTGTGTGTGCGGAGTTTGCATGTTCTCCCCGTGTGTCGGGGGTTTCCTCCGGGTACTCCGGTTTCCTCCCCCAGTCCAAAGACATGCATGTTAGGCTGATTGGCGTGTCTGTAGTGTGTGTATGGGTGTGTATGTGATTGTGCCCTGCGATGGACTGGCACCCTGTCCAGGGTGTACCCTGCCTTGTGCCCGATGCCTCCAGTATAAAATCTAATGGAAATCTAATAATTATCATCATTAACATTTTGAGGCTTTCCTCAGCGTGTATAAATAGGGATGGAAAGACGATGTAAAAATTTCATGAATGCAGGTCATCTAGAAAATGAGATTTTCGGCTTCTGAATAGAGGGGGAAATGATTTTCAGAAAAATAATGTGTTTTGAAAATGCACTGTGGTTTAATGTGTTTCTCCTCTAGTTAATGTGATTTATAATGTTTAAAAAGGTCATGCATATCACGTGAGTTGGCAAAAACATTCATTCATTTATTTATTTATTTGTTGATTACCGTAGAAGGGAAGCCCTTATAAACGTAATTGATCCAAAAATCAGAAAAAATTTGAAAGATTGACTTTTTCCCTGTAGTGTCTTGCCTTAATTAGAGGATGTACAGCATTTGTATGCAAGTGGCCTATGCCATTGACGGGCTCTGAATGTATACTAACAGGAGGTTATTTTTACATAAAGTCTAATCTGTTTAAAAAAAACAAAAAAAAAACAGTGTTAGACCAGCATGTTCAGGTATCAGATGACATACAGGATTGTAAAATAATTATCAGATGCTGGCAGATGGGAGACAATTTAAAGAAAAAAAAACAGGTGTGTTGTGTGATGGCAGGTCTGAGGATAAACAGCAGGAAGACAGGATAATGGGGGGATGGAGGAGGAGAGAAGGAGAAAGCCCTACTCTTCATTCTGCTTCATTGTGTCTGTTAGAGCACCTCACTTTGTGTAGACAAGTGTTCTCTAGTAAGCTCTGTCTGTGTGTGTGTGTGTGTGTGTGTGTGTGTGTGATAGTGTGCATGATGCTGAAGCTTCCCTCAGCTCTATTCAGATGGATGCTCTATTCGCCCGTGTGTGTGTGTGTGTGTGTGTGTGTGTGTGTGTGTCCTCAACCGTACACTGTCACCTCACCTGAATCTAATATCCGCGTGTTAGTTAGTTTCCTCCTGTGTATGCACTAATAGAACATATCTGTACACTCTCATGGGCAAGTGTATATACTGAATGTAATAAACTGGGATGTGGAGCCTTGAGGTTCAAAGAAATAAAGAGTTTATGGGTCTAAATAAAGCAGCCTTTGTTGTTCGTTCTGTGTTCTGTCACTACGGCTGTTTTTCCGCTGCATTGTCAAAAATGAGGACAAAACTGGAGTCAACTTCGGGTTCTTCCATACTCATTAGTCCATTTGCTGAGCCCGAATCAGAATTATTTAATTTTTTGGTTGTTTGCTCTTTGGTTTAGTTTAGTTTCACATCGCACTTAATTAAACAAACCATAAAGCAACTAAATATTGTCAGATGGGTAGGGATGTAGTCTAGACTTTGTCCAAATCAAGTCCAAGACCAGGACTCAAGTCAAGATCAAGTCTTAATGAGATCAATGTCAAGTCAAGATCGAGACCAAAAACCATCAAATACTTTTAATAATAATAATAATAATAATTATTATTTTCAATAATTTTTGGACTTTTCAAGTCCAAGCCTTTAAATCATCTAGTTGGTTTCATTCTTGTATCACGCCAATGATTAGGCTGTGTTTTCTAGAAGAAGGAAGTACTTCTTGCCAAACTTTGTACATGCGAAAAGAAAAGACAACCGCAACATTGTTTTCACAAATATAATACAAGTCCAAGTACAAATGCTAGTAAGTCTGAGACTAGTCAATACAGAAAGCATCTTGAGACCAGACTCGAGCCCTACAGCCGTAATAAGGGGACTGTAGGGCTGAAAACGTCAAAGTCTTGAAACTCTTTCATTCACTGTTGAGGGTAAACAAACCTTTTACCAAATGTATGTAGAAATCACAACAACTCATCCAAGCACAGAGAACAATCATCGAGCTGGCACTCAATAATTATATAACTAACTAGTGATTAACAGCGTTCATTTCTTCTTTTTGTTTCGTTGGTTCAAATATCCAAAACGCATCACATTTTGATTCAGATTATGCCCCGAATGCCAACATGTACTGTGACATACTGAAGCAGAGCATGATCAGTATGCAGTATTCCAGCATGATAACGACCCCAAACACACCTCCAAGACGACCACTGCCTTGCTAAAGAAGCTGAGGGTGAAGGTAATGGACTGGGCAAGCATGTCTCCTGACCTAAACCCTATTGAGCATCTGTGGGGCATCCTCAAATGGAAGGTGAGGAGCACAAGGTCTCCAACATCCACCAGCTCCGTGATGTCATCATGGAGGAGTGGAAGAGGACTCCAGTGAAACCTGTGAAGCTCTGGTGAACTCCATGCCCATGAGGGTTAAAGCAGTGCTGGAGAATAACGGTGGCCACACAAAATATTGACACTTTGGGCCCAATTTGGACATTTTCACTTAGGGGTGTACTCACTTTTGTTGCCAGTGGTTTAGACATTAATGTCTGTGTGTTGAGTTATTTTGAGGGGACAGTACATTTACACTGTTACACAAGCTGTACACTCACTACTTTACATTGTAGCACAGTGTCATTTCACAAATGTGAGGGGTGTACTCACTTTTGTGTGATACATTGTGTGTGTGTGTGTGTGTGTGTGTGTGTGTATATATATATAATTATATATGTATATGTATGTATGTTTTTCACATATTACTCAACAATCATATGTTAATATAAAATGTAAGTGATTTTTTGTATGTGAAGGGCACTCAGCACTGCTGTTTTAGACCAGATTAATTACATTCATGTTCAAAAGGAAAGTTGTGCAATAAGCACATAAATATTTTTCAAATACCTTTCCATGTGGCCTTCCAGTATAGCACAACAAAAGCATTTTTGAAATAATCAGTAGTAAAGCCCGTTACTCGAGTCTTTTATGCAACACACTTTTTATGTGCAGTCCGTCACCTAGGCAGCATGAATAGAAACGTTGGCTCGTACCTGACTGATGGATATGCTCAATGTTTTATTGGTTTCTATGCTGAAATGTTTTGAGGACGCTCTCTCGCCTTTCTTTTCGGTTCACTCAGTGGCAGCGTTCATCATGTGTATGTGCGTGTTCAGCTCGCTGAGCCTCAGGGCAATAGCTCTAGTGTGACATTTCATTAGTTTGTGCTGTGCTAGATGCTTCTCTACGTTAATTTAATCAGTACCATGTTGGAGACACCACACAGGCTTGCAGAACATCCTCACGCCTGCATGAATGTTTTATATATATATATATATATATATACAGTCATGTAAAAAACAAAAAAAACAAACTAAGTACACCTCATGGAATTTATTTTTGTTTACATATTTGGACAAAGAAACATTTGATCCTCTCTGAAACCGTGCCTATTAATAAAGGTGATGCGCTCTATCAAAGGACATGAAATTTGTAGTAACTTTCCCAATTTAAATTAACAAAAAAACAAATCAGTCGCATGGAAAAGTAAGTACACCCCTACATTTATCACACTTTCAGATCCATAAAATTAGAATCAGGTGTTCACGATTGTGTGCCAGTGATTAAAACCTGCTTAGGGAGTGCAGGTGGAACCGGTCTTATTTATACCCCTCTCATATCTAGTGTCTGGTGTTCCCTTTGTTATTGATTTGTGTGGTGTCATCATGCCAAGATCTAAAGAGTTCTGTAAGGATTTCAGGGGGGGGAAAAAAAGGTTGTGGATGCCTAGGAGTCTGGCAAGTGATTTAAAAAAATCTCCAAATTATTTGAAATACATCATTCCACTGTAAGGAAAATCATCTACAGTGGGGGGGAAAAGTATTTGATCCCCTGCTGATTTTGTACGTTTGCCCACTGACAAAGAAATGATCAGTCTATAATTTTAATGGTAGGTTTATTTGAACAGTGAGAGACAGAATAACAACAAGAAAATCCAGAAAAACGCATGTCAAAAATGTTATAAATTGATTTGCATTTTAATGAGGGAAATAAGTATTTGACCCCTCTGCAAAACATGACTTAGTACTTGGTAATGACTTAGTAATGGCTGAGGGAAGGAGGTTCTCACCCAAGATTTGACGGTACATGGCCTCGTCCATCATCTTTTTGATGCGGTGAAGTTGTCCTGTCCCCTTAGCAGAAAAACACCCTTTATAGTCATTTTCAGATGACTATACAGTATCTCACAAAAGTGAGTACACCCCTCATATTTGTGTAAATATTTGATGATATCTTTTCATGTGCAACACTGAAGAAATGACACTGTGCTACAATGTAAAGTAGTGAGTGTACAGCTTGTGTAACAGTGTCAATTTACTGTCCCCTCAAAATAACTCAACACACAGCCATTAATGTCTAAACCGCTGGCAACAAAAGTGAGTACACCCCTAAGTGAAAATGTCCAAATTGGGCCCAATTAGCAATTTTCCCTCCCCAAGTCATGTGACTTGTCAGTGTTACAAGGTCTCAGGTGTGAATGGGGAGCAGGTGTGTTAAATTTGGTGTCATCGCTCTCACACTCCCTCAGACTGGTCACTGGCAAACAACTCTCTGAGGATCTGAAAAAGAGAATTGTTGCTCTACATTAACTCAATTAATGGATCTTGCATAGTAGCACTACCTGTATTGTTCTCGGCTTGATATATCTCTTTGCTGGTATTTTCTCATTTGTAAGTCGTTTTGGATAAAAGCACCTGCTAAATAAATAAATGTAAATGTACATAAAGATGGCCTAGGCTATAAGAAGATTGCCAAGACCCTGACACTGAGCTGCCGCACGGTGGCCAAGACCATACAGCGGTTTAACAGGACAGGTTCCACTCAGAACAGGCCTCGCCATGGTCCACCAAAGAAGTTGAGTGCACATGCTCAGCGTCATATCCAGAGGTTGTCTTTGGGAAATAGACGTATGAGTGCTGCCAGCATTGCTGCAGAGGTTGAAGGGGTGGGGGCTCAGCCTGTCAGTGTTCAGACCATACGCCGCACACTGCATCAAATTGGTCTGCGTGACTGTCGTCCCAGAAGGAAACCTCTTCTAAAGACGATGCACAAGAAAGCCCACAAACAGTTTGCTGAAGACAAGCAGAATAAGGACATGGATTACCGGAACCATGTCCTGTGGTCTGATGAGACCAAGATCAACTTACTTGCTTCAGATGGTATCAAGCATGTGTGGCGGCAACCAGGTGAGGAGTACAAAGACAAGTGTGTCTTGCCTACAGTCAAGCATGGTGGTGGGAGTGTCATGGTCTGGGGCTGCATGAGTGCTGCCGGCACTGGGGAGCTACAGTTCATTGAGGGAACCATGAATGCCAACATGTACTGTGACATACTGAAATAGAGCATGATCAGTATGCAGTATTCCAGCATGATAACGACCCCAAACACACCTCCAAGACGACCACTGCCTTGCTAAAGAAGCTGAGGGTGAAGGTGATGGTCTGGCCAAGCATGTTTCCAGACCTAAACCCTATTGAGCATCTGTGGGGCATCCTCAAACAGAAGGTGGACTGGGGGAGGAAACCGGAGTACCCGGAGGAAACCCCCACAGCACTGTGAGAACATGCAAACTCCACACACACAGAGCCACGGTGGGAATCGAACCCCTGACCCTGTAGGTGTGAGGCGAACGTGCTAACCACTAAACCAGGCTTCAATTTTCATGCTATATGATTAAAGGTGAGTGTGTTTGTGGTTATTTGTTCATAACAGCTGTTTCTCACATGCACATTTGCATACGCTTGCAGACATTATACATAATGTTGTTATAACAGAAGAGTGTGGCATTTGTAACAACAATGGGGGGGGTTGTAATTACTTATTATACTGTATATGCTGTATGTGCAATTTTTTTTCATGACAAAACATGGCTGAATTAAAAGGTCAGGCTCTGCATGTGTGCTCAAACAACATATATATATTTTTAAAAAAATACTTTTTTTTCTCCCCAAATATGCTGAAACATGGAAATGAAACATGTACTAATTAAACAATAAAGCACCTCGGGTTATTCTTTTATAGGAAAATAATCAACAATGGAGTGGGGTGTGATTTGGCCCTACATGAAGCAAGCATTTTTTTTCTGTAACAGTACATCCCAATGTGTTTTATTGCTCTTATGATACACTGACACCTTGTACTTTTTATTTCTTTACAGTTATGCTCTATTGCTCTTATCACTTATGCTAAAGCAGCTATAAATAGTCATCGGCTTACCAGCCTCTCTTTTTTTATTTTTTCTAACTCTTGAAGTTAATAAGACAGAAAAATGCAGCTTGTCATGTCAATATGTTTTTAATGCAGCCAAGTTTTACAACATATTCTCTCACAGGGGGCGCACGGTTAGCACGTCCGCCTCACACCTCCAGGGTCCGGGGTTCGAGTCCCGCCAGGGCCATGTGTGTGCGGAGTTTGCATGTTCTCCCCGTGTGTCGGGGGTTTCCTCCGGGTACTCCGGTTTCCTCCCCCAGTCCAAAGACATGCATGTTAGTCTGATTGGCGTGTCTAAAGTGTCCGTAGTGTATGAATGTGTGTGTGAGTGTGTATGTGATTGTGTCCTGTGATGGACTGGCACTCTGTCCAGGGTGTACCCCGCCTTGTGCCCATGCTCCCTGGGATAGACTCCAGGCTCCCTGTGACCCTGATAAAGGAGTAAGCGGTTGAAGATGGATGGATGGATGGATGGATGAATGGATGGATTCTCTCACAGCATATACAAACACCATATATACTCTGACTTGCAGGAAAGATAACCGATACATGGATAAATGCTTTCAAATGAAAATGATTAACTACGATTCAGATCTAGTATTTGATTTGCAGAGAACAAAAGGGCAATTTAGAAAAGACAAAAAAAAAAGATGTCTACATTAATGCAGTTAAATCTGGAACTATTTTGAGTAGTTTGCGATCGTACATTCATTAATTCATTCATTTAATCTTTCGCGGTACATTCGCGATGGGAATATACCCTGGATGGGACACCAGTCCATCATGTACACAAGCATATTCACACACTCATTCACACCTAGGGGGAATTTAGTGTAGTCTATCCACCTACTTTTTTGGGAGGTGGGGGAAACCGGAGAACCACAGGAAACCCACACTGACACAGGAAGAAGCTATGTAGATATAAAAATGTTATTAAAATCTTGGCTCGCTAGACAGAAATTGGCATGTTTGCTGAAAGAGCAGGGAGGGTGAGACAGAGCTGTTTATCCCCTTTTTTGTCAAATAAGGGGTGGATAATTTGACAATATGATATTGATATTGCAATAAATAATGCCACAGTACTGTGTGTGTCATTAGTGCTTCTATGATGAGAGCAAGTCCAGAAGAAACTCAAGTTTCCTCCTACCTACTAAAAAAACAATGACTGGATTACCTGTAGATACACTATATGGCCAAAAGTATGTGGACACACTCATATGTGAGTCTTCCCCAAACTGTTGTCAGAAAGTTTGACGCGAACAACTGTATAGGATGGCTTTGTTTGCTGTAGCATTACAATTTCCCTTCACTGGAACTAAAGTGCCCTAAATCTGTTCCTGCATGTCCAAAGTGAGCTCCATGAAGAGTGCCTAATGCTGTTGTGGCTGTAAGAGCAAATCCCCCACAGCCACACTCCAAAATCTAGTGGAAAGGGGGACGAAATCTGGATGGCGATGTTCAAAAAGTACATATAGGTGTGATGGTCAGGTGTCTACAAACTTTTGGCAATACAACGTGCTTTAAAATGGTCCTTTGTGTTAACAAGCATGTAAATGTGCACGTGTGAGTTTTGGGCCGTGCAACGGACCGGCGTCATATATAGGGTGTATTCTGACTTGCTCCCAGTGTTCCTGGGATAGGCTTCGGATCCACTAGAACCCTGACCAGGATCTTGATCTTCAGTATGACCTTGTCTTGGTCAGTATCATGGTGGATCTGGAGACTATCCCAGGAACAGTGGGTGTGAGATAGGAACACACCATAGATGGGATGCCAGATCATTATAGGGCAACACACACACTTACTTTCATACACTCATTCACACACTCATGGCAATTTAGGGTAGCTAGTCGACCTACAGTACCAGTATGTTTTTGGTAGTTGGGAGGAAACCCACACAGACACATGTGAAGCATGAAACAGGAGGCGGTTTGCTAAATACTGTATATAGAAATATAAAAACTTCTTTCTTCTCACTTTGTTTAGTTTTTTTAAAACTGAACCAAAATGAACCCATTTTTGAATCGTCCCCAGCTACAAAAAGATTTAAGGTTCAATCGTAAAAAAAAAGTTCCAAGAGGAACCCTTATAGAAAGGCACAGAAGTCTTATCTATCCAAAGTTCCCTTGAAGTGCCAATGGAGGATTTGTTTTAAAGAGTGTATCTGCATTTTATCCAGTGTGTGATGTTCTGAAAGTGGAAAAAGGCCTACAGTTATGAATGTGCAGCATGTTTTATATGTTAAAGTGACACATCTGTCCTATTGTGTGTATGTTCTGTATTTTACTTCTTCACCTAAAGAAACCAAAGAAAACCCAAATTTGCCCTCATTTACCCTATTGAATCTTAGCATTTCCCAGCCTGATCTTGTGAATAATAAATGGTGTTTGATTTGCAGTGATCTGCGCCTGGAGGTCTTCTAACCGTTCTTATCGTTCGGCCCGGGTTTTCCATGCAGACACTGGCTGTTCAAAGTGTTCTTTGAGGACTAAAATAAGCCCTGAAAAAGCCAGGCATGAAAGAGGCAAATATATCCACCTGAGGATGAAACGGTCTCTTGTCGGTTTCGTTCTCTCTCTCTCTCTCTGTCTCTCTCTTTTTCTCCTTCCATTGCATGCCTTTCTTTCTCTGTTTTTTTGTCCTCTGCAGCCCAGTCACGTCTGAGCGAAAGCAATTTCAGGGGGCCGACCTGATGCTAATAGCACGCCAGCTGCTTTATGGCAGTAGACAAAAGTATAGAGCGCTTTCTTCTACTCCATCTTGTCTGTGCCAGACTTTGTAGTACTGTGCAGCTGATTGGGGTGCCGTTAAAGGATGGAGACTCACACTAGCCTTCTGTCTATAATCAGGTGCGTTGCTGTATTAAAGCTGGATCATAAATTTATGTGATCACTTGTGAAAAACATATAAAGCTGCATTTCATGTTATTTCTTGGTATGACTTGACATTTTACAAGTGAATTCAAGCAAGCATGTAACTAATGTGATCACGTGAAAAAAGTAGCGAATTGCAATCCCTACATGTGAAAAACGCACACGTACAAGATAATGCATGAAAATCCCGTGAAAATGAAATAATCTTGTGAAATAAATCACGTGAAAAATTAGTGTGAGAATAATTAATTGTAGGGGGAAAAAATGTGTGAGGAAAAAAAAAACGTTTGAAAAGACGTGGGGGGGGGGGATATTGTGAAGAATGGATCATGTGAGAAAATCACAAATAAATGGAATCGTGAGGAAATTTACGATTGAAAAGTTCACGTGTAAAAAACAAAATCACGTAAATATTAAACCACGTGAAAAATTACGTGAAAATCGCGTAAAAAAGATGAATTGTGAAAAATCACACGCCCTACGTGTCAAACTACAATACACGTGAAACGTGTCAAACTACAATACACGTGAAACGTGTCAAACTACAATACACGTGAAACGTGTCAAACTACAATGCACGTGAAACGTGTCAAACTACAATACATGTGAAACGTGTCAAACTACAATACACGTGAAACGTGTCAAACTACAATGCACGTGAAACGTGTCAAACTACTATACAAGTGAAACGTGTCAAACTACAATACACGTGAAACGTGTCAAACTACAATACATGTGAAACGTGTATAACAAGATGTGACGTGTATAAAAACCACATTTTTCTCCTGACGTGACATTTCTCTTCATGACATTTCTGTAAGAAAAGTGAGCTCATAACACATGCAAAATGAAAACCCGAGACTGAAATTCTCTCCATACGGTGCCACGTTTTACTTCTCATCCATCTCTTGGTTGCTTTAAAGCAGCACGTGCAAAGCTTTTAAATATGCATGACTTCATAGCACGTGCATCGCGATGAAACAAAAGACAAGGCTTATATTCTAGCGCAATCAAACACAGAAGAGGTCACGTTATCCTATTCAGTGTCACTAAAGAGTCAGTGGAGGACGTGCAGGCGCACTCCAGTGACACACTGCTGATTATAAAGCGCTGGCAGTAGATTAAGGTAGAAGATTAAACGTGCGCAGGTGTGACATCAAGGTTCGAAAGAGACCTGATGACAATCAGTGACTTTCCTAAGAGCGTCTGCTTTGCATTCACGGTTCCTGTTTCCACAAGCTGGTGTCATAAGATTGACATGATTAATGTTGTAAACACGTCATGACCGCTACAGTCCCCTCCAAAAGTATTGGAACAGTAGGGCCAATTCTTTTGTTCTTGTTATATAATAAAGACATTTGGGTTTAAGATGAACAGAAGAACAATATGAAATGATGGATCGGAATTTCAGCTTTCATTTCCAGATATTTACATCTAGTCGTTAAACCACTTAGAACATGGCACATTTGTTTAAGTGATCAAAAATATTGGAACAGGTGACTGCCAGATGTTTCTTGTTACACAGTTGTGCCCTGTTAGATTGATTGTTTAGACAATTAATAGCTCTGAATGTCTGCTCTTAGTTTGGGCCCTGGGTTTCACCTGTGAAGACAGCGTTTGTTGTTTAAAAAAAAAAAGAAAAAAGGGATAAACCAACCTAAAGACCACAGAGCTTTCTATGGGAGAAAAGCAAGCTAAGAAAAGAGGGAAATAAATCAGAGCCGTCACACAGACATGAACTTGTATGAAAGACACGCCAGATAAATGGATTTAAAAAGGTGTCTAATCATAGATAGGAAGATGCTTTCTGTGATTGGATGTTTATTTAGTGTTTTTGGAAGGAGTCTCCAGTGTTAATTCTTTGTAACCATTGTGGTAAAGCTGTAGCTTAAAAATACCGACATGAGAAAGTATTTAGCATGAAGGGCTTTGCAGTTTTTTTCTGTAATATGAATCTGTATATGTATATACACATGTCAGTGGCATTTTTGTCTCGTCTTAATAAATTAAATAAACAGACTGGTGAAGAAACAATTGTATAACACTGTAACTTGTGAAATTTTGTGTTTTTGTGTATTTGTTAGTTTTTATTTGTGTATTACCGGGAAACCACAAAGCTTTCTGCATTGAAGACGCTCCCATGTCGGAAGATCAATAGAAAATGTATCCAAACCTTCTGAACAATCAGAATCAGGAATTTAACAGCACTGTGGTATAACTACAATGATTACAATGTTCTCATGTTGAACATCAACATGCAAATACTGTATGAATCTTAATGTGTATGTATCATTTGTTTTATTTATTTTTTTTCTTTTTCTTCCCAAAAACAATAGAAAAAACTTGCAGTTTTTGGACCTGTACTGAAATAATGTGTTCTGACATGCAGCCTGTTAACAGCACGATTAAAGTGAGTTTACTCGCCTCCGCTGGTCGGTTAATGCCTCGGGTAATTTGGCATGGGTGCTGAGGGATGCAGACAGGACAGTGTAACCCCCGCCACTGCAGGACCCAGTGCTACTGGAAACAGGAAATTGCTTGCAGGTGTGTGAGCGTGCCTCAAACGAAGGCAGGCAGCTGTGTTTAGAGACTCTGCCGGGACAAAAGTAGCTCTCTGATTGTGAGGGCTCATTTACTCACAACGCAATAAAGCTGAGTGGGGCAATTAGAGGTCTCTGAGAGGAGTGACACAACAGGGAGAATAGGACTGCTCTCCTTCAGCTGCCCTCAGTGGAAAAATAATAGCTTCAAATAAGCCCATACTGGCTGCTCGTAAAATGAGTGCGAGACAATTATCTAACAGAAGGCTTTATTAATACGGCACACTCAGTTGTAGCTAGATATTAGTATGGATTCACTCAAACACAATGATGGACGGTGGTGATTTTATCAGATGGAAGGCTAAAAAGCACACATTTATCATTAGCTTGACAATAAAACTAATTATGCACACACACATACACACTTAAAGGCAAGGCAGATAGACAGTTGCAGACTTTTTACGTGTGTCAAGTCTGTAATACTCTACGGACTTCATGCTTTGTTGCAACTCTTTCATTCAAGAACCTGTACGGTTTGGACAATTTTTGATTACACTCCTGACCATATTAGACACATGCAACTTCTCAATCACGTTATGAATATATCAGGCCAAATAGAGATTAAATCTAGGTGCTGTTTGTTTGTGTAATCACCCGACACGACGGTCAGTCACTGCATAAATGTACAGTCTGGGTTAGAAAGAAATCAGCACCAGCATATCTTCATAATATTCTGCATTAATCTTCTGACCTTTGGTGGCGCTGTTGAGCTCGGTAACACACGTAAATAAATGAAATCAGTCGTAAGATTGAAAACAGCATAGAGTCTGATGTGGATGCTGAAAATAAAATCTTTTTTTTTTTCCATTTCTGAAGTATTTTGAAAGTCGGAGGGTTGAGGCTGCATCTGCTCAAAATCGTTCACTGTGACGTAATATAAAATCGGTATAATTTAATAATTTATACAGCGCTTTTTACAATGGTACATTGTCTCAAAGCAGCTTTACAGAAATATCATTTTTACATTTACAAGCGACTTACTAATGAGACCACATTCACACACCCATGGTAGCAGAGCTGCATGCAAGGTGCTAGCTTGCCATCGGGGGCAATTTAGGGTTCAGTGTCTTGCCCAAGGACACTTCGGCATGGGATCACCCGGGCCGGGATTCGAACCACCAACCCTACGATTAGTGGATTAGTGGACAACCCACTCTACCGACTGACCCACAGCCGCCCCAGTATAAAATACTGCCGTCATCGGTAGCCGTAAAGGTTCTGTCTTATCTTCTACAAGTCTTCCAGTTCATTGTGTCTTTGTTTGGGACAGGCTTGTGCAAAAAGTATCCATTCCTCCACACCTGATTTGTTCAACAAACATAGTAACATCATCTGAGTCTTTTTACATTTGATTTTATTTGAGTGTGAACTCTCTGGACCGCTTTGCGTATCCAAAAACTGTCTAAAAGTACATGAATGTTTGACATGTAGTCACATATTGCCATCTAGTGGTCATTTGTGGGCAATACAGCTTATATTTTCTGAATCTGCACTGCGTTTAAAAAAAATATTTATTTTTTTTAATTTCACTTCATTAAAAACCTCTATCGTTTGTTCTATTTATTTTAATAGTAATATAAAAAAAAAGATGTACAGTATACAGATTTGATATGTAATTTTTTTTTATTTAAAATTTCCTCCATCCTTAAACTAATAGGCTTCAGAATCCTCCTCCTCCAGCAAAAATGAGCTCGAGTGCTGCTTGGAGGTCTCCGTCTGTAGCCTGGAGGGCTCGTAACGCCAGCTCTTCGTCTCTGATGCCCATGTCTCTCAGCTGCTGCATCTGTGTCTGCCATCGCCCCTATAGGACAGGAGGAGACGCTGCATTCAAGTATGATCATGGAAAGAAAAACAAAACAAAGCAGAAAGCCAGAAAAAAAGAAAGGGTGGTGAAGGCACGACTGCTTTTAGCTGTTAGAACTTTAACTGATAGTAGGAAGCTTTTTTATTTTTTGAACGTTCCACAAATTGCTGTGGTATATACTGAATAAAATATTTTGGGATGTGCTGTTAATCAGTTTTGTGGCGGTAACAGCATCATATCACCTATAACAGAACATCCTGGTTTTTTTTGCGCTATATCATACACAAAAGATATACAAGATATGTCAGCTAAGGAGATTTGATCCATCGCACGTGCTAATGTTCGTTATGTCTATGCAAAAATAAGAACTGACTGCTGTTATTTATGTCCCAGGAAGTCTATTGTGCTATATTATAGAGCCTTTTTTTGTGCAGCTGTGTTTCCCTGATGAGACATTGTTTAATGTTTAGCTCCACACTGATTGTTTTCTTCTATTCCAGTTGAAATCAATTTCAGAATAAAGCTGTGTGTATGTATGTGTGATGCTTTTCTGTTCTTGAAAACCGGCCAAACCAATATTGTGTGTCATGTTTTGTTATAATCTAGATGCGATTCTATTCATGCGGTTGTAAAGGTCAGTGTACGCAGTCCTCAGCAGGATTGTGGTGTGGTGCAGACTGTGTATGTGAGTGTGTGACGGTGTTTCACCTGTAGAGGGGTCACGCCGGAAGCCTCCAGAGCCTGCTGCAGCGCCCGACTCAACACACTGCTAGTGACAGGAGTCCCTGCTGCTGCTGAAGAGCTGCCAGTGGACACGTCCTGCTGAGAGACACAGGGAGGACGTGAAGAGGAGGACTGTGTGTGTGTGTGTGTGTGTGTGTAAGGTTACCATACTACCAGTGCTCAACTTTTTCTTGATTTAGTTCTCGATCTTTTGATGGAAATGTCCTTGAAATTGAAGTCAGTCTTTAATAATGCTAACTGTGGTAATCACGTTGTAGATGAAAACGTGTACGGTTGTTAAACAGTAACAGGACAATTGCCTTCGACTCTTCATTGAGCCGTATATTGTCTGAATTTTGCATCCACTGCACTACTTGTGACTTACTTGGCTGCCCAGAATGGGTGTGGCCGCACTGCTTTCTGGCGTATTAGCCAGAGCTAGCGCTGTAGCTAGCTCACTCTGAGTGATAGGTCGAGGCCCTGTAGCTCCTCCACCACTCAGGTTGGTTGGAGGTCTCGGGCGCTGGGACGAGCCTGCACGACTTCCCTAAGTGAAAGAAACAGAGCCCGTGGAGTTAAAACAATTCCATGAACTTCCCAGTAATCCTTTCTAGGCAGTATATTATAAGCATTTTAATACTGTATTATAAAGCTCCGTACAGTAATGAAGTCAACACAACAGGGCATGCTGTTATAGGAAAATAATCAACGCCTAATTAGGAAGACCCAGACAAGGCTTCAGCTCATCTATATTCTTGGGTCTGGTGTCTTTCATAGATTCTCTTTGAGGTTAAGGTCAGGCGAGTCGGCTGGACAATCATCAAGCACAGTAATACCACGATCAGCAAACCAGTTACTAATAGTTTTGGCACCGTGAGCAGGTGCTGAGTCCTGCTGGAAAAGGAAATCAGCATCTCCATAAAGCTCGTCAGCAGATGGAAGCATGAAGTGCTCTAATATCTCCTGGTAGACGCTTCATCGACTCTCGACTTAAGAAAACACACTGGACCAACACCAGCAGATGACCTGGCACCTCAAATCATGTGGAAACTTCACACTGGACTTCAAGCTACTTGGATTCTGTTCCTCTCCACTCTTCCTCCAGACTCTAGGACCTTGATTTCCAAATGAAATGCACCATTTATTTTCATCTTCCCCGTGATTGTGGTTGTGTGTACTGAACCAGACTGAGAGATTAAAGCCTCAGGAAACCTTTGCAGGTGTTCGGAGTTAATTCGCTAATTAGAGATCTTCTCAGGTCGACATTTCTGCATTACTAATTATTTATTCTAATATTTTGAGATATTGGATTTTTTTTTATTTCCATGAGCTGTAAGCATCGAGATTAAAACAAAACAAAATTTCACTTATGTGTAACAAATCGAAAAATATATGAAAGCTCCACTTTTTAAATTAAATTACGGAAATGCACCTGTATATTACAAATGTGCATCACAGGACATTGTCTAACAAACAGCATTTTCGATATATTTACACAAGCAGAGAGGATATGAAGTGTTTTCTTGTTGTGCAAATATTTTATTGTCTGTCTGTTTTAATGTTCTGGCATGATTGCTACTGTATGTTTCGTTCTCTACAGTCTGAACAGTTTGGAAGAAAGACAGTATGGGGGTCAAGAATTAACTACAAATGATACAACTGTAAAAATAAATAAATAAAAGCAAAAATTTCCTTACGGATTGGAAATCATCTTCATCGTCAGACATGCCCTCAAACAGAAATCCTCCTATCCCAGACAAAGAATAAAAAAAAAGCAACATGAATATGTAGGTAGAATTTATTCACGGTTAACCACAGTTCGGAATTCTCAAATCTGATTGGTCAGAAGATGTTGATTCATTTTCTAGAACAGCAGCTCCAGCTACAAGACGTATTGCAAGGTTTCCATTAATGCTCTCGCTCTAATACATGATCGCATCTATAATAATGACTTACACAAGGACTGGCATGATGGACGCTCACGTAATCCAAGCCAGATGATCGACCGATTAAAATAAAAATGTGTTATGCAACCAAGGAAAATGTCTTTCTGTAAGGAGACGTTTATATAAACATTTATGGAAGGAGTCTCCAGTGTCGGCAATTTGTAACAGATGTAAAGCTGTAAGGAATGGAGGACTTTCTAATCAGTGTTTTTACAGAGAAAGAAAAACATATTTATGATAAGCAATCTGCACATAATCTACATTTTTTTTATAAATGGTCTACAATCAGTAATTACTTAACTATAAATCTGTGAGAACTACTATAAAACTTAAAAAAGAATATTTATCCAAACTAAGGCCCAAAGAGCTATAAATTACGCAGATTAAACTGAATGCACTGCAGAGCTTTCGGACACAAACCTCTGTGTGGGTGGGGCCTAACAGCAATTTTCTCTCATTGGCTAGAGAGATCTGGATCGACAACTCCCTGACCAGGAAGTAGAGACTTCACAAATTTTGGAGAACTTTGTAATGGAAAAAACTTACTTATATTAATATACATTATACACTTATATTACCTAGTATATTAGATGGTAATTAATATTTGAGGTTTGGTTAGTCTCATATGGAGGCTGTGGCTCAGTGTCATAGGGCGGCTGTGGCTCAGTGGGTAGAGCGGGTTGTGTAAAGCTGCTTTGAGACAATGTACCATTGTAAAATTGATAATTATTATTATTATTATATGCCTATTTTATCACGATGAGGTCTCAGGAGCGGCACGGACCGGCGTCGTCTTTGTCATCGTCATGATTATCCACTACCTCAGTTGGACACTCGAGCGGGTTACCCAAATCTCACTAGCCAATGAAGGTAAAACACTGTTAAGTCCCGCCCACGTGAGAGGTTTGTACCATAATGTCGAGCGTAATCGAAAACTCTGCCAGCATATTCATAAACCATGATTAGTGAAAACGAAGCTTAGAAAACTTAACAAAGAACAGATTATTTGAAGGCCGTGCTAAATTGTAGCCACAGAGTTCACGGCTTACAGTTTCTGCGTGTTTTTCTTCTCTCTCATTGTATATTTTTTTCGTTCATTGAAAAGGCACGGATTTAATTACATAGTAAATCCTCTGTTGTGGAGTTCTACATAGAGCCTTTAAGGGTTCAAATAAGACAAAAAGAAAGAAAGCGATGGAATTAATGTTTAGCTGTCGACAGCCGATGACGGGGACTTGATTTGTAGATGTTCCGCAACACTAAATGTAACAATAAACAGATAAAAATGATCAAAATGTAAATATCGCTGGCAAATCTCTGTAGTATAAGAGGAATAAAACACTGCGGCTATTGGAAAATAATCAATTCCAGGTGGTAACAGCAGTAACTCTGCTCTGTCATTGATTATTTTCCTACAACACCACACCCTGTCGTGTTTTTTTTGTATACACTTATACCACAGGTTGTGTTACTTGCCACCTCAGAGCCCATGTGTTTAACACTAGGCCTATACTGACCTGGCATTTCACTGTAGGAACTAGCAGGGGTGTTGTGGGAGGAGCTCGCATTTGATTGGCCAGGCATGCTGCTCGTCACAGAGTGGAGGATCAGAATAATGGCATTAACCAGTGCTGGATGAGAACGGACCAACCTGAAGGCAAAAAACGGAGAGGCCATTTGTGTTGTATCGTTACAGTCTGGAGAAGCTCATAATGTTGCCTAAACAAGTAATTACCCTAATTATTCTATTTAATAAAGAAAGAAACCTCACACATCAAGCAGATTGGGGTCTGTGAACTGCACAAACAGGTCCTTATCTTGTAGTACACCTGAAAAAGAAGATAATAAATATCATTTATTTGCATATGTACATGGGAAATAAGCTTCATGAGAGACAGTGTATGGTTTCAGACTTGCCTAACGCTACAGGGTCTGAGCTGAGCCCAGGGGAAGCCACTATGATCTGATCCAGAGACTCCTTATTGCTCAGCATCTTAAACACCTGCGATTCAAAGAAAAGCACTAAAAAAGGTATACTTATTTTCAATGAGATCATAAAATGTACAATATCTTGTTATACGATTATAACAATTATTATAAGTACAATTTTGTATTTATTTTTGAGAACCATGCATATTTTACAAACAAGAAAACATCTAGCCAAGCATGATAGGAGTGTGTGTATATATATTATATACACACACACACACACACACACACACACACACACACACACACATTATAGAAAAACGTTGTGCATATTAAACAGTTGCATACTTTGTATTTCTTTCAAGTTTTTACTTTTAGGTATTGAAACACGTTTTAATGTCGGCATAAAGTCACTTTTTCATTCCATTTAACTTTACGAATATAGCAACGAGCAATTAACATAATTACATCAAATACAATTACTAGATTTTTTTTCATCACTATCACTCAAGAAACACTTCATCACATCAGTTTCTATAACATGAACAGCAGTCCGAGCTTCTTTTAGTAAATAATTATCACTTTTCCAAAAAATCTATATCTTAGGTGTACACCAAAATAAATGACTAATACAGGAAATAAATTTCTCAATTGATTGTAAATAAAAAGTCATCATTAGTGCAATCTAAAAGCCTCAACATTTGTCTTGGGAATTGCACGTAATACCATTAAATATCGATTAGGATCAATTGAGAAATTATAAATTGAACTCAGTATACTGTAACTGTCGAAACCCCTTCCTTTCTGATCAACTGCTTAACCCAAATAATTCCCTTTTTAAACCAATTCTCAATGCTTTGTTTCAAACACTTTTATATTTATTATTCCAAAAAGTACAGGGTATTTAAAAGCTACATACACTTCGTATACTCTTCGAAATTAGCCTGATTTTTTCTGAGTAGTGACCACATACACTAACGGCCCCTCCCTCTTCCCGTCTGTATTTTCACTATTAGATTTCTTAAATGACTATTTCTTAATTAATTTCTTAATGCATCTTGTAATAATCTAGTATTTTTATTTATTTAAACTTATTTATTTAATTGCATGCTTTTATTTTAACTGACGTTTTATATAACTCGTGTTGTAAAGCACACTGAACTGCTTTTGTTGTATGAAAGGTGCTATATAAATAACAATTATTATTAATATTATTATTACTACTACTTACTGCATCTCTGTACGCAGTATTGGAGTGCATGGTGGCCTGAAGCAGTCTGAACTCTCTCGCTGCAGCACTTCTGTTCACGGGTTCTGTGTGGGTAAGGGATTAATGAAAAAATATAATTATATATATATATATATATATATATATATATATATACACACACACACATACATACACAGTGCCTTGCGAAAGTATTCGGCCCCCTTGAACTGTTCGACCTTTTGCCACGTATCAGGCCTCAAACATAAAGATATAAAACTGTAATTTTTTTTGTG
>JAFFST010050921.1:160936-167118 GCA_022414735.1 Noturus placidus | reverse complement strand
TGATGTTCCGAAACACTTAAGTGTGACAAACATGCAAAGGAACAAGAAATGAGGAAGGGGGCAAACACTTTTTCACACCACTGTATATATATGAACCTTAGACACCCATGACCCTCTTGCCGGTTCACCAGCTGTCCTTCCTTGGACCCCTTTTGCTAGGTACTAACCGTTGGATACCGGGAACACCCCAGAAGACCAGAAGTTTTGGAGATGCTCTGACCCATTTGTCTAGCCGTCACGATTTGGCCTTGTCGAAGATGCTCAGATCCTTACACTTGCCCACCTTTTCTGCTTTTAACACATTAACTTCGAGAACTGAGTGTTCACTTACTGCCTAATATATCCCACACCGTGACCGGTGCCATAGTAAGGAGATGATCAAGGTTGTGTAGTTTTAATGTTATGGCTGATCGGCGTGTGTATTTGTTTGCGTGTGTGTCTAATGTAATTTCCTTCCCTCTATTACTATGTCTGTGGTCACATCATAACCACAACCATATATATCTATATATATATATACACATACCCACGCACAGATATATCTGGATAAAAATCAGTGATAGATTTCCAGATCTTTGGTGCATAAAAACAAAAATCTGCTCTTCATCGCTCGTCACATTACCAGACTTAAAGGGTAAGTTTCCCGCTCCATTTAAAATGAGCTATGTTCTCTTTTAAATGGTTATGAAAAGTTAGCAAAAATATGTACCAGTGGTTTTTCCATCATGTGAATATCCTGACGAGGAGCAGCAGGATGACATCATCAAACGAGCACAGGCCAAAAAAACACACACAGTCCTGGAGATGAGAGAACACACACACCCTCTGCTTCATTATTATTATTTTCCATAACCTTTTATCACGTTTTCGTTGTATTTAAAGATCAGCGTTTACCTCAGCCACACCTGAAAGCATTCTGTATATTTAAAAATGTAAACATTTCTTTCAATTCGTGTCGTTTTCACATGCAGGAATGAATGAATGTGGTTTTTTTGATTAGTTGCATTTTCTAGATCTTGAGTTTGGGCGATTGTCTGTGAATTGTAGGTTCTCCATGTTGGTTTACTTCGGGTTGTCCGGTTTCTTCCCACCATCCAGAAACATGCAGGTATGTGGATTGGCTATGTTAATCAAGTGTGTATGCTAATACTGCATAAGGCTAAAGGTCATAACACTAGGGAAAAAAAACCCCAAAGAAAACAACTCGGAATTCCTACTTGGGAACTCGAGATGGTCTTCTCAATCCTGAGTTCAGCAAGTGACATCAAATCAACATGACTGCTCACAGCATGAACTGTAAACAAAGTAGCACCTTGCTGTTTCGAGGAGGAAATTATACATCAGTCATCACAGTTAGCTGGCTAGCTTGATGCTAGCAAGAGGCGAACATGGAGGCATCCATGATCGCTTCCCACTTCCAAGCATAAGCCGCAGTCGAGTGGATTTCTCGAACACTATTGGCTATTGTTGCAATCAATCAGACCCTTTGACACGCTCTGCCCTTGACTTCCTGTTTAAAAAGGAAATGCGTTAAGATACAGACTTGAATTATGACTCTCAATGTTTCACCTCCCTTTCAACCAATTATAGTCCAAGAACAGAAAACCCTGCTCATACTCCAGTGGCATCGTCCCTCCAAACTGACTGCAAACTTGTATCTACAGTCCCTGACAAAATTATTGACTTGTTTAGTTTTCGGCGGCCAATCAAATCCTAAAGTTGTCCATTCCTAAATGTGGTGTTTGACTAGGTCTAATATGTCGCATTATTAAAGACTTATACATTTGAATTTTCATTTGTAGTTGACAGATAAATACTCGGCAGTTAGACTGCAGTTAGATGAAAGGAATGCACTCAGGAGTGTGGTGGGAGGTGGCGGAGTTATTCTACGTATACCACAGAGATTTAAGAAAAATTAAAATGTATAATTTATTAATGAATCACACGTTATAGCTGCAATAAACAGACACCCACACCAGCCACTCTATCTCTCTCTCTATCTCTGTCTCTGTCTCTGTCTCTCTCTGTTTCTGTCTCTCTCTCTCTTTGTCTCTGTCTCTCTCTCTCTCTGTCTCTCTCACTCTCTGTCTCTCACTCTCTGTCTCTCTCACTCTCTCTCTCTCACTCTCTCACTTTCTCTCCCCCTCTATCGCTTGCTCTCTCTCTCTGTTTCTCTCACTCTCGGTCTCTCTCTCTGTCTCTATCACTCTCTCTCCCCCTCTCTCTCTCTCTCACTCTCTCTCACTCTCTCACTTTCTCTCCCCCTCTATCGCTTGCTCTCTCTCTGTCTCTCTCACTCTCGGTCTCTCTCTCTGTCTCTCTCTCTCTCTCTCTCTCCCTCTTTCTCCCCTCTCTCCGCTCTCTCTCTCCCCCCTCTCTCTGTCTCTCTCTCTTTCTCCCCCTCGCTCTCTCTCTCTCCCTCTCGCTCTCTCTGTCTCTCTCACTCTTAGTCTCTCTGTATCTCTCTCTCTCACTCTATCTCTGTCTGTCTCTCTCTTGCTCTCTCTCTTCCTCTCTCTCTCTCTCTCTCTCTCTCTTCCTCCTTTCCTCTCACTCTGTCTCTTTCTCTCTCACTGCCTCTCTTGCTCTCTCTTGCTCTCTCTCTTTCTCCCCCTCGCTCTCTCCCCCCTCTCTCTTTCTCTCTCTCTCTCTCTCTCTCTCTCTCTCTCTCTGTCTCTCTCTTTATGCGCAGCCTGTCATTTTTTCGAGAAATTGAAACGTGTTAACTCCTCTGTGCTGGGAAACTTACAGCCAAGACTCCTTCCATAAATGTTAAATAAATGTCATCTAAAAAAGTCAACTTTCAAAAAAAAAAACAAAAAAAAAATTTCACCGTTTATACGGTCTACGTTGTTTTTTAAATACCACCTGCCGTACAAGTCAAGTGAGAGATACTTTGCTTGTATCTTTCTCATTTGTAAGTCGCTTTGGATAAAAGCGTCTGCGAAATGAATAAATGTAAATGTAAATGTAAGTCCCTGTGGATGAACTGTTTCTATGGAAACAAACTGTTGCTTGTGTTGTATTTTAGTAAATAGTTTCTTCTTATTAAATGTCAAATAATAACAATAATAACAATAATAATAAACGCACATTTTCTTCGCACCACCAGGGTTGGGGGTTCGAATCCCGCCTCTGCCCTGTGCGTGCGGAGTTTGTACATTCTCCCCATGCATCGGGGGTTTCCTCTGTTTACTCCGATTCCCTCCCCCAGTCCGAAGACATGTGTTGTAGGCTGATTGGTATTTCCAAACCGTCCGTAGTGTGTGAACGGGTGTGCGATTGTGCCCAGCAATGGGTTGGCACCCCATCCAGGGTGTCCCTCGAGTTCCCTGGGACAGGCTCCAGGCTCCCTTTCGACCCTGTGTAGGTTAAATGGTATGGAAAATGGATCATCATCATCATCATCATCATCATCATCATTACACAGAGTCATATAGTGATAAATTTTAGCTCACTGGTTGATGATGTTCAGAATAGGTCTACCACACACACACACACACACACACACACACACATCCACACACTCCTCTTGTCAGTGTTAATCAGCCTGTCTGTGTCTGTGTGTTTGCTCCTGCAGTGCCGTGATTAAAGAAGCTTCCCTGCTGTTACACTCATTTACACACTCACTCACACACACACACACACACACACACACACACACGCACACACACATACACACTATCTGTTCCGGGATCACCATGCTGGCTCTGCTGTTGACTGCGCTGCTGGCCGTACACTCCATCGGTGAGTGGCGTATCCTCTTCTGTCCTTTATCATTATCTAAAAAGCTGCACACAAACACACACAAACACACACACCAGACACAAAGTGTCACTGCAGTATTTTTGCTAAGATATTTGTTGACAAATGACAATAGAGAGGAAAAGGATTTATACTGTACCATGAAGGGAAATAAGTATTGGCACACTCTTGTTTTGTCATCTACTATACTTCCATTACATATATCCAAACATATCTTTTGACTTTGTACCTTTAAATATTTAAAAAGTATACATAAACAAAGATATGTTAAAAAAAAAATTCCCCAAGATAGACTGTAAATTTTTAGAAACCGGTCTCGAGTTATTTCAGCTGTATGTTTGAGGTGGTAGTCTCGTTGAGACGTCCATCTTCTCCCCAGTTTCAGGTTCTTGATGAGTTCCTGCTGCGTTCAGGTCATCCTGCAACTCTTTTCATCCAAGTGACTGCTGCCTTCTTTCTTACCTTCCTTCATCATTAATCTCAGCACATGTAAAACTGACCATCCTCCATCCATCCCTCCATCCATCCCTCCATCCATCCATCCATCCATCCATCCATCCATCCATCCATCCACCCATCTTCTACCGCTTACTCCTTTTCAGGGTCACGGGGTAAAACTGATCAAACTTCACAAAATTAAATCGTATGATTTTGCGACAACTTTAAACAAATGCGCATGCATTCTTGTAAGTAAGAACTTTCTTGAAATCTCCCTGTATAAACATTAAATGGACCTCTCCTTCGGGAGAACTTAACCATATCCATGATTATAAGCCTTATACCTCAATATGTTTTTATTTATTTTAATTAAATAATTTTTAATTATTTTAAAAAAAATATCCTTTATACATTTTATGTAGAATTTCCACCATACAGATAACTAGCTGTTACTATAGTAACAACAACGTATTAGAAGCAGTGCATTCATTTTGTATTTCTCCTACATTCTGTAAATATAAATATGAAAATGAACTCCATGTTCAAGTTGGTCTGTGTGTTTCTGTTCCTGGAAGTGTGTGTGTGTGTGTGTGTGTGGGGAGCAGAATTTCCCCTCAGCAGGGGGAGACAGAGAGGAGCATACACTTTTCATCTCTTCTGACTCATGCTGTTGAGGATGGAGAGGGTGTGTTAGTGGTTATGAATGTGAAGTCTGGACTTCAGATCACCGATCGTGCCTTTTTAGAGCTAATTTTCCAGTGGATGTTTTTATTCTTCTGAAAATCTTAGATTTTCTTGACGGTCAGCTGCTCTAAACACAGAAGAACGCTTGTTGTTGATTTATATTTCATATATGTTACATTCTATATTTTGTCTTAATACAAAAGTCCCAGATAGAGGTAGAGACATTGTGTATATATATGTATATGTATACGTGTGTATATATGTGTATATATTTGTGTGCGTATATATATATATATATACAGTGCCCTACAATAATATTGGCACCCTTGGTAAATATGTGCAAAGAAGGCTGTGAAAAATTGTCTTTATTATTTAACCTTTTGATCTTAGGTTTGTTTGAGCTTTGTTAAAAATAACTCACAAAAAATATGCTCTCATGGATATCAAACATTTGCAACCACAACACAGGATTATCAAACATATATATCATTGTTAAATATAGGTGTGCAACAATTATTGGCACCCTTTTAATCAATACTTTGTGTTGCCTCTTTATATACTTTGAGTCTTCTCCTGTAATGCCTGATGAGGTTGGAGAATACATGGCAACGGATCAGAGAACATTCCTCCATACAGAATCTCTCCAGATTTGGAGGTCCATGCTGGTGGACTCTTCTCTTCAGTTCACCCCACAGGTTTTATATGGGGTTCAGGTCAGGGGACTGGGATGGCCATGGCAGGACCTTGATTATGTGATCAGTAAAACATTTTTGTGTTGATTTTAATGTATGTTTTGGATCGTTGTCCTGCTGGAAGATCCAACCACGGCCTATTTGAATCTTTATGGCAGAGGCAGTCAGGTTTTCATTTAATATCTGCTGATATTTGATAGAGTCCATGATGCCGTGTACACTAACAAAATTTCCAGGTCCTCAGTTTGAAAAACAATCCCAAAATATTAAAGAGCCACCACCATATTTAACCGTGGGCATGAGGTACTTTTCCATATGGCTACCTCTTTGTATGCACCAAAATCAGCTCTGGTGTTTATTGCCAAAAAGCTCTATTTTGCTTTCATCTGAGCATAGAACCCGATAACATTTAAAGTTCCAGTAGTGTCGGCAAACTGAAGACGCTCGAGTTTGTTTTTGGATGAGATTAAAGGCTTTTTTTCTTGAAACCCTTCCAAATAACTTGTGGTGATGTAGGTGACTTCAGATTGTAGCTTTGGAGACTTTCTTACCCAAATATACAACTAACTTCTGCAGTTCTCCAGCTGTGATCCTTGGAGATTT